>OMLP01045515.1:30739-43752 GCA_900302685.1 Spondyliosoma cantharus
TGGGACGTGACGAGCTGCTCAGCTCACCTTTTTTTTTTTTTTTTACTTTAGTTGCAGACAAATAATATCAGATTATTAAAAAAGAAATATATAGTATATATATATTTATATGAAGGAGCTTTTAAACGTGTCTTTGAGAATTCAACATTTGTCCGCCATGATATCTGAGGGGGCACTGGCCATGTTTTGTTCTATAAAAAGGAAAGTGAAGATGATCATCCTTACTGGAATAATATGAATGAATCTCAGAATTTAATTTTCAATCCTTTCTAAAGTAAGATAGTAGGGAAAAAGTCAAGAGCATATATTTTTATATAAACACAACATACAGTATCTGATGAATATTTCTGTATGTCTTGAAGCAAGGGAGAACAGCTCAACTACATCAACAGTGAAAAAGACCCCATACAGCAACTCCAAGTCAAGTCAAGCGTTGCTGAAGAAAAGACCTGTCCTCCCATTCAATTGAGTGAGAGGGTAGTTTGTTTAGGCTGCAGTCGGGCAAGCTGCAGGGGGTTGCAGTGGCCATTCAGGTAAGCTGCTGATCTGACTAGCACTGTGAATGACTGATAAATGGAGTGTAAGTTGATGTTTCATGATGACTCAGTTTGACATTGTGCACCAGTTTACACCTAAAGCCAGACTCAAACCCAAGATTTACAACGAAACAAGTTGAAACTTGCAACTGCTTGTAACATGCCAGTCTGCAACTTGTTGTTGCCATGCTGGTTATTTATTGGACTGTAGGACCGACATGCTAACTTATAAATCATACAATGGGGAGGGCACAACCTGCAGATCAGAGGCGGAGTAGGATTGGTAACATGCTAGCACAGTAGCATGGCTAAATGATACGGTTGGGAACACAAGAGGTGCTTTGAGGTGCAGTACCGCCACCTTCTGGATGGAGGGGGTTCACAATAAAATGAGCCATGGAATGATGCTCCCTTATCACTAATCACCCCAGTGACTGATGTGGTTTGCACGGGTCCTAAAACTGTTTTATTTATGTGGTGTATCGTGTGTTATTAACAGGTGTAGAAGTACATTCGTCCAATCCCAAAAATGATATAAGCCAAAACAAAGTTGGTGATAAAGAAGTATGCGTCTCATAACACCAAAACAATGAGCTCAGAAGACACTAAAACACTAAATATAGTAAATATCTCAAGATTAGTCAATTTCTGTGATACCTTTTGCATAACATATAATCAATTCATCAACTGTGATCTTAAAGATGTTCATAGAGCAGCTTTAATGGATCGATTATTACTGCACTTCCTTAGTATTTGCCAAGGAGGTTTGTAACTTTTACTTGACGACCTATTTTTTTCCCTAACTGTAAACAGAATAGACAGTAAGTGTTTTGAATTTGAATTTCTTACAAACTGCATATTTTTGCATTTTCTGAACATAGACAAATAGACACACAGAGGCTGAATGACACTTGACACTTAGTTCAAGGCTTGAACATTACCATTGAGAAATTTAGCCCTGTGGGAAATGACATTAACATGTCATCATTTCCAAAAGTGTCGCTCTTATCACAGACTATATCTGACAGCTGCTGTGAACGTTGGCCAGGCCATCAATTTGAGGTCGTGACTTCACCCTTCATACACGCACAAATTGCCCATACATGATGTTTCAGTCATTTGGCTAGTCTACAGACACTTTCTTCTATTTGGCTTAGCATGAGTCTGTGCGCATGGTGCACAAGAGTGGTTTTGATCCATTCTACAAGGGTGAAATGTTTCACCTCAGCACACATTAAAATATAGACATGTTCAAACACTTGGTGTGAGCACCTGCTGCGGGAGAAAAGATTTATTTATCACCAGTAATGATTCTGGGTATAGGGTTCTTGGGCGTGAGAAACTGCATCTTTACAGTCCAACTCTTAGTGACAGATGGTTCATCTTGTTCATGGTAGTCTCACTGACATACACACACACACACAAATGTGCACAAGGCATGCACAACGTTCACACACACATTTGTACATGCAGCTTTAGCATTCTTCAGCTGCTGCTCCTACGTTCTCAAGGTTCACCATTATCCCTCCCGCCACAGTGGTCATCCACATATCAATTGTTTAATTTGTGTTATTAAGTATCAGGAATCCCTGATTGTTGATTTAGCATACATGGCTACAAAATGATTAGCCTTCAAAAGCCATTATAAGCAGTATATCGACACACTATAATAAGCAGAAGCAGAAGCTATTATTAATGTATTGTATGAATTGCTATCACCTTTCCCATAATGTATTCCGGTGAATAAACAGCTAATTACTGATTAAAACATATCTGTATCATATTTAATGATAAATATCATTACACACATGAAGTAACCGTCACAGGATTTTACAAAATCTTTTGTCGCTTTTTTCCATATATAGAAAGTATTAATAGTTGTTTAAAGGAGTAAGTAAGAAAACTGTAGTAGAAAAGTAGAAAACTGATTAAAAAGAATCTTAAGCTTCATTTGCATCTTAAGGCCTTGAAAGACAGAAACCGCAGCCTTGCATCTCCTGACTGGCCATTTCAAATTTACAACTTAGTCTTTTTATGTAGTGGGTAGGGGTGTAACGAGTCTCTATATCATCAATTAAATTTGATTTTCCATTTTAAGGTCACGATTTGATTTGATTTGATTTGAATCGAATCGATTCTCAATCTCTTTGTTGTTTATTTCTTTTTGCACAGAAGGCTATGCCATTTTTAGACTAGTCTAGTTTAGGCTTATTGGTTTTAAAACTCTAAAAATGTTTTAATTCTTATTTCAAAAGATGGTCTACATGGTGTAGTGAGTGATATAATTTCCATTATTTGTTTGCAAAGTAATAATAATAATAATGCATTTTATTTAAAGGCGCTTTTCAAAGCACTCAAGGACACTGCACATAACAACAACAGAACAACAAAAACATATGATTTAGTGCAAGTGAGGATAAATAAATAAATAAATAAGAAGATGCAATTACATGGTGCCAGCAGCTCAGCACAGAATTCAGACTCCATAGTCCTCACCATACAGGAAGTCAACCGGACCGGGTTAGGCAGGGTTGAGCTTCCGGGGTGACAATAGTGCAATAGAGTGGAATAGAGAATAGGCAAGAGTGCGATTATATGATTAGTCTGATACAGAGTAATCCACTCGGAATAAGTGTGTATTCCGGCGAGATTTAAAAGTGGAGACAGTGTCAGAAGTGTGAATGTCTGGTGGGAGAGAGTTCCAGAGGCTGGGGGCAGATCGGCTGAAAGCTCTTGACCCCATGGTGGTTCTGTTGGCAGATGGGGCAAAGAGCTGGATGGTAGAAGAGAATCGGAGGGCATGTGGATATGGATCAGTTCAGCAAGATATGATGGTGCCAGGTTATGAAGGATCTTGAAAGTGAGGAGTAGAATCTTGAAATCAATGCAGGATTTGATAGGTAGCCAATGGAGTTGCTGCAGGGCTGGAGTGATGTGTTCAGCAGAGGGAGTTCTGGTGATGATACGGGCCGCTGTGTTCTGGACCAGTTGGAGTTTATGGAGTGATTTCCGAGGAAGACCATGGAGGAGAGAATTACAGTAGTCCAGATGAGATGTAATCAGGGTGTTTACCAGAATAGCAGTGCAGGTTGGTGTGAGTGAGGGACAGAGGCAGGGATGTTGCATAGATGGAAGTATGCAGACTGGCTAACATTATTGATGTGGGCTTCGAAGGTTAAGGTGCCGTCCAGGATGACACCAAGGCTCCTTACCTGGGGCGATGGTGGGACAGTGGAATTGCCGATGGACATGGAGAAGGGGTTGTGCTTTGCTACGGTGGATCTGGTACCAACGAGGAGGACCTCAGTTTTGTCACTGTTCAGTTTAAGGCCTTAAACTGTTCAGGCTTTATTGTCAAAATAAAATATTTAACTAACTTACATATTTCACCAGCCTATTGGAAACTTACTGCAAATAAAAGAAGAGGGTAGCTGCCATCTAGTGACTATTTTCTGTAACTGCAGTGTGCAATCTCCACAGCAGATATCATTCAAGTTCACAACAAAACATCCAATATGTGGTGACTCATATATATACAGCTAGCACTTCTTTATGATGTCTGCAGAGCGGTCCTGCCATATTTGCTGTGTTGCCTGTGGATGCGTATGCTACATGAGTATAGAAAGCAGACGGTGGCGCAGCGAAATACCGCAGGTTGGTGTGACGGTGTGGCAGTGTCACTCCATGGTCCGTGTGTGCGACGTGTTGGGAACCCCTGGTGATCAGTTTGCCAAAAGACGAAGCTGCTATGTTGTTCTGCTACTAGCATGCTGGACCTACTACCTACTACTACTGAGAAAAAATAACAGTAAAGTTATTACTCTCATTACTGTGCGTGTTTTAAACTTTTAAACAAGATCGAACCGAAGTGAAAGTGATATGTAACAATACACAGAGAAATGTCTGTTGTGGTCTCTCTAGTATTCATCCATGCTGAATAAACACTTAGTGCTTGGACCCGTTCTATTCTGCTATGAACTCTGGTCATGCCTCTGCCACAGTAGTTTAAACATGCTGGTCCTACAGTGATTGTCAGCATTCACAGATGTGTTTTAAACTAGTGCACAAAGCCAAAAACTGACACACATTACTTTACACTGTCGCTTCAGTCGTCTGATCGTCAGCTTATGTGAGTGGGCAACGCAACATGACATTGGGCTGGGTTTTTCCAAAAGTTGTCTCCGTCTCTACTTTTTCGGCACGTAAACAGACTACCCTCATTAAAATTAATGGGAAAACCTGCGTTTTTGTACTAAGACATGCTGTGTGTGTTTTTTTCCTTCATGGCACGCCTGCTGGATGTGACGCTGGCAGCGTGGCTAAATCCTTGATTCCACCTTTGATTTAGTAGTTTGATATCTTTACAATCATTACAATCTATATCTGACTTACAATTGAGTTTGTGACACCCCTAGTAGGAGGGATAAGGTTCTACCTTAATGAGGCTACTAAATGACTAAAATGTATTTGTACAGAATGTATTTTTTTTGGGGGGATTTTGATGTAACCTCAGCATTTAGTACATTACGACTGATCTGAATTATGATACACAATCTGTCGCGTCACAAAGTCAAGTAGGGAACACACTGATGCTAGTTTGGATTAACAGCAAAAAGCAATGGCTACCAGTATCAGTCTACAGCTAACTGCCTGTGTAGCCAGCATGGTCCAATCAAAATATAGTATAAACGTGGGCAAAACTTTTTTTTACTAAACATTCCCAGTTAAGATACAGTAGATAGACTAAGACTGGTGTCTGGTAAAAAAAAAATACATTCATTAAATCCACTTGTGAGCTTCCACAACATTCAAGGGAGAAAGATCTTTTCAACTGTGAGCTTTAAAATTTAGCCTGAGTGGATGATATGATGGATGTGAAAAGGTTCATAAGCATGGAACAACAGGGCTTATTTAAAGGCCTCTGATGGATCACAGTATCTACACAGGCTGTCATCAGCAGGAGAACAAAACACACAGTATAAGTCCAAAAATACCCCAGAAAATCTTTTTAATACATAATATAAGTCAGCATGCACTGACCCTAGTTTCATCGTATGCATATAAACTGAAGTCATAATAAACAGTAATCAGAGATCAGTAGTAGATTATGTGTAATGTACTACAGGATGCCTCTGATGAAATGTGTATGAGCAGCACTCAGATGATCAGACAAGGGGAGAGGGGGTCAGTGGATCTTAATATAGAAAGGTTAGCAAGTGGATGGAGTGATGGAATGGAGTTTACAGCAGTGCTAGTGTTGATAGAGTGGGTGAAGACAGGCTGCTAAGATACGGTTTCAGATTGACATGCCGCTTTATGGTTAGAGCTTTTTGCCCAATGGAGTTGTAACTGTGAACAGTACAGGGCTCCATTTTGCAGTCAATCAGCTAATTTGGACAACAAATTTACAAACTCTGTTCTTGTATTTTTTGGTGACAAATAGAGCGAATAATTAAGTATGCACCGAGCAAATGTGACAACTTGTTGCTTTTTCTCTCTCTCATATCAATGAAACAGTATTACTCTTGGGTTTAAATACTTTATTTTGGGCTTTTTTCATTATTGTTTTGGACTGAATAATTAAAAATACAAATTAACTATCAGCCCTAATGACTACTAAATAGTAGGTTAACAAGGAACCTAGGCAAACAAAAATCTTCCAGTGCTTGTCATTGTTGCAACCCTGTAAATCAAGGGCTCTGCCTGAAGCACGGCAGACTCCCTGCGAGGCCCTCTGGACCTGTCTCCTCTGTGATGATGTATGTAGAGTCAGTAAGTCTCTTGGTCGTGAACTCAAATATTCAGGATAGTCATGGACGGGGCTGAAGCGAGGAAGTAGCATGGCGCCAATCATTTCTAAATATGGAAATAGGCAAGACAGAATTAACAACTGCAGATACTCAACTGTTCCCATATTAGCCCATCAAGAACTGAAGGGCTGAATACGGCTCTGCTAGCTAACATGCTACTCTATAATCATGAAGCTCCCTCCTATCTAAACCCTGCAAAACACACAGAAGATGAAGACAAATAGTCTTTATTTTATCACATACAATCACAACAAGCTTCTAATAAGTAGTTATAAACCAAAAAATAAATAGTATAATTGGTTTATAGCTAACCCTTGTTTTTCTTATTATTATTATGAACCCTTATATAGTCTAATTATTGTTATCAAGCAGCTTATTAATGTTAATAAAAATGCTATTAACTTAACCTCGTCCCGTTACATGTTTCTAATAAGTAACTATAATAAATGCATAAGCATCTTCTAAGGTCTAATTAGAGGCTCATCACAATTTATTCATGCTTATTACAATGACCTTAATACAGCAGCGTTATATGGCTCCTGCTCTATGGTGCTGTGTGGCTCTTCAGTCCCGGTACTTTTAGGGCCAAACCTCTTTGTGACAAATGACAGATTGAGCTGTGATAGCAGCACAGGTGGCTGGAAGGAGAAAGATATGATGACTTGTGGGCGAAGTCCCGGTGGGTTTACAGAAGTTATGTTCTGGATGCATGTTTTATGACACCTCGTGTTCCTGCCAAGGCAAATATCAAACAATGGAATGAGGAGCAATGACCCAGGAGGTCACACCAGAGTCGCGTTACAACACGAACTCTCTCTCTCTCCTCTCCTCTCTGTCCTCCCTCCATCCTTTTTTCCATCTGTTGAATCCAGAACAGCACCACACCATGCCGTTCTCCCGGGCCTACAGCAGGCCCTGTGGCTGGTGTTAATTGGGATAATTGCGTGGTATGAGGCTAAGCCACTGCTATGCCTGTCCAGCTATTCCTATCATGGGGTAACAGGGTGGCACACAGATTCCACAGAGATTTTACAGCGAGCAGAGTGCTGGAAACAGATCCAGGCACAGCACAGTGGCTGTAATCCCCGGATGACTTCCAAGTTGCTGGATACGGTGTGTTGTGTTTTGTCAACACAACACAATCACTATTATAGTAGAGTTGTGTCTTGTCTGGTGCAGTGGATCTCTAATAATAGCTTGATGGCACTGTAGCTGATATTCTGTTAAGTAGGCTGGTAGGAGTGTGGAGATACTCTGATGGAGATGGCAATATAAGCAAAGCCCTCAGCGACTGTCTCATAAAAAATAATTGAAAATATTGTTGAGAAAATACAGAAATACTCTGACACCCTCCGAGCAAGTCGAGTTCATGCTTAACATTGAAAACAGCAGTAGACAAAACAGTCTCAATTAAAGGTCGACGTCCGGGTTTGTTCTGGAGCTTTTAACCATATACATGTTATATGAACAGATAGTTTGCTCAGCTGTCACGGAACAGTAGATTACCCTACTTATCACTTTTAGAACTTCAGAAATGACCCAGTGAGGTCATCTTCTTACAATATCTTCATGATGAAAAGTTGTTTTCATTTCATATTCCAGCCACGCCTGCAAAAAACATGGTTTTGATATAATGTCATTTACATTTTTATCTTATATTTTATACATTTAAAGAAATCCAAGCTTCTATAAGTGAAAAAAAATACTTGCACAATGATCTAGCTGTGTGTGCGTGTGTACGTGCGTGTGTGTGTGCGTGCGTGCGTGCGTGTGTGTGTGTGCGCGTGCGTGTGTGTGTGTGTGGCATTCATGACCATTGTGTGAATCATAGTTATTACGTTTTATTTTCATGTATCAACACATTTGCCTATTTGCCTGTACGTTTTCAAGATGCATGGGTGATTGGACCCTGTTTTGGACTGTTTTGAAAATGTTAAAAAGTGAAAAATGAAAAGAACTCAAAAATTAAATCTAAAACAGGTCATTTTTGACCCACTTTTGGAAGAGTGCAGGGTCCAATCACCCATGCATCTAAGGGTTAACAAGCTTTCTTTCAAATTACCACAAGTTGGGCGGAAACTAAACTGCAACAAATCACTTCAGTTTAGTGGCCTGCTGAGGGGAAGTCTGACAGAAACTAGCTGGAAATGCCGTGATCAGCAGAAGTTTAGTTTAGTTTAGAAAGTTTCCTGCAAATTTATTAGATCATTTACTGTTATTTATTAATTGCTTATTGGGAAATAGCAGAATACTATCAGTATTGAATCATATTGGGGTAATTTTCAATACATTTTAAGGTAAGTACTGTGGTAACTGTATAACGGCATTTAGCAGACACTTTTATAATAAGCGACTGACAGTAATTCATACATACATTCATACGCTGATGGCAGTGGCTGCCATGCAAGGTGCCCACCAGCACATCAGTAGCAGTTTGGGGTCCAAGGACACTTTGACATGCAGACCAGGGGATTCGAACCAGCAATCTTTGGATAACAAGACGTTGGCTCCACCCCTAAGCACAGTCTACTTGAAAATGTATATTACTTTTTTTAGCGTGAATTAAAAGTGTTAAAATGAAATGCTGAAGTTCAATGCGATCACATGTCTACACACTGCTTTAGCATTGACATCTCCTTCCCCATGAACACTCGGTTCAATCAGGAGATTCTGTTGTGTCACTTTACAAGCACTCTTCAGATTCCACCTCTGTGGTCAAAACCCTGTAACTGTATTACCATCCTCATAGAGGTGTGAGAAGATTCACTGAATATTTATAGCAGGGAGTGTTTGGTTTACGAGCTCTGGTAATGAGGTGCGAAGAGCACTGATCTATGTCATGATGACACAGTGTCAGCTTTGGAATTTAGGGTAAGATTCCTCCTTTTATCTTCTCTTTGTCGAATGCTGCTGGATGACATTGACGATACGCTCACTGAAACACTCACTCATGAAGCACATGATCCTGTAACGCAAGGGAAGCTAAACCCATCAGTCAAATATGCTGTTGAGTTGTGCCAGTCCAATAGAAGCAAGTAAAATGCTGCCATCTAGTGACACTAAAGGCAAACACACCTTCTGCCCTCTTGTAAAGGGAACAGGGTTTACTGCCTGCAGGCCCGTTTGTATATCAATATGAAAAGAATGCCATTTTATTGAGACATGCAGGATGACTGTAACCTCACACCTCTGTAAACACGTCTCACAATCCTCGTCCAGCGGTCAGCGGTGCTGTTCTGGCTCAGTCTGAAGTGCTGAACACGAAGACAAGAAACTGGATAGCGAAGTCACGCTCCGCTCAGGATTCTTCACGTTCTGCACACATTACCATCTCACCTTGTGAAACAGGGTTTGCCTGACCGTAACCTGAGCACTGACACTGTCACTCCGAAGGACTCTTATTTTAGCCCACATTGCAACAACCGGACTCTGTGTTCCAGCTGACAGTCGTTTCAAACTCAGATTGTATAGATATAGAAAAGTATATGTGAATACTTAGCTGTGGTTAAGTGAGTGTGAAGGTGGTTTTCATTGTTATGGAGTTGAGTTTATGGAGATGGGAGATATTTACAGTACACATTCCTGAATTGTGTTTTACAAATTATTTCATGTGGAGTGAAATTTGGAAGCTATTATTATTATTATTAGTAGTAGTAGTAGTAGTAGTAGTAGTAGTGTAGTAAGTTTTAAGGTTTTCAATTTGAACTGACATTCAGCTCTGTAGATGACCGTATTATACAGACAATTCCTCAGACTGTCGTGTTTCCAGTAATTTGGGGGAGGGGGGTCAAAGCCCCAACGCCCTGACAGTCCACACTGTGTAACAAATGTCCCCATGTCTTTTAGAGGACGGGTCCAGCACCAGTCATTGGTCCTGCTCTGTTTCCACCAGTCAGCTCCTTGGCGCTGATGCTGCTGACGGAGCCGTGCTCACCGGCAGCCACCCGTGAAAGATGCTCTGCTTGCTAGGCCAGGACTCACGCTTGGCTGGGAGACAGCAGGGGGTCCCAGAGCCCTGAACGCTAACACTAAATTGCTGCTCTGGGACTGCAGTTAAGTGAGTGTGTGTGAGTGTGTGTGTGTGTGTGTGTGTGTGTGTGTGTGTGTGTGTGTGTGTGTGTGTGTGTGTGTGTGTGTGTGTGTGTGTGTGTGTGTGTATGTGTGTGTGTGTTCATGGATGGCATCTTGGCTGGTGTCCCTCTCTTTCACAATCTAGAGGAGATAGCCAGCAAAGCAGATAAATTGAAGTGACAGGACCTGCTGCCCTCCCCCATATAGAGTCTCTCTGTCTCACACACACACAGACACGCACGCACGCACGCACGCACACACACACACACACACACACTTTTACATCTTTGACAGCTCCACTGGACATGTGGCTTTTTTTTCTCATTCCTTTCCTCTTTGACTGTCACCTTTTAGTCTCTATATGTAGGTCGCAGTTCATTCACATGTACACTACATATTAAAGTATCCTCTGACTGTCAGCTGATTCTAACAGTGACACAAAGATAAACATATGCAGTGTATGGTTAATGTAAAATTTAAAGGTGCACTATGTAGTTTTAGGGAGGATATTTAAAACATTTTCTGCCCACACAAACTAAATAAACAAACTATCTTTATTTTCATGACTGCATAAACTGAATAAACAAACTGACCTTAAAGGACAACACAGTTTCATACTGTTTTAATTTGCTTTTATGTGGCGGACCCTGCCACTGTTCTAGCTTCTAACAGTGTTCTGAGACCTTATTTTCCTCTGAGAACAGTTTATATATTTCCGTGTTCGTATTTATTCTCCAAAACGACATAGTGCCCCTTTAACTGACATGTAATACACGACATTATAAAATACCCTCTGACTGTGAGGTGATTCTAACAATCTAATCAAAAAAGTCAAACAAAAAGAGGAATATTCTTTAGAATGAACTGTAATTAATGCGTGTGCTATTATATTGTGGCATAATGAGGCTAATATTACCATAAACACACACATACTGTGCACTCATCCACACATCATTTACACGTATTTGTGAAAGTCTCCACGCCATGCCCTCCTCTGTGTTGACAAGAGTGGTGGAGACGAGTCAGGGCTGTGGGATCCTGAGGGCATCGTCAGAGTGTCAGCTCTGTTAACAGGCTCAGAGGGAGGTGAGGCTCTGAGTGACAGCCTCACAGAGACAAACGCAGCGAGCACCGTCACCATCTCCACATGTCAGGTCTCCACTTCGACCACAGCTTAATGCTTTATCGGTGTGTGTGCACTAGGGAGGTCAGGGAGTGCGGTCACGCTGACATTGGCGGGGGGGGGTTATTTGTGTGTATGTGTGTTTGTCCAGTGCATTTATTTTCAGGCCTATTGAATGCCATAAAAACAGGAAGTAGAATGTTTTGAAAGTGAAATATGACGGTGGGTTTGACTTCTTCAGAAAGAGGAACTTGTGTGGAGTTACTGGAAAGGGGCCGCCTATTTCCCACATGTGTCTTCCTTTTTTTTCTACCGTCGCTGTTGGTCTCTCCTGTTTCCTCTTAATGTTCACATAAGTTCGCTTTTCATGTAAGAACAGAAGGAAGGGGCGTGTTACTGAGTAAAGGTCACAGCCATACTGTGATACCATAGCCATACCTACTGTATCTTCTGCTCTATCAACAATTTCTTGCAAAGGAAATCAACGGCATAATAGTAAACGTCGATAAAAGCAGTGACTGTATGGAACAATCCTGCAATTGGTATGCAGAATTGCCTTGAAACCAATAAACCTGCTCATAAAAGAGTAAAGACAAATGCAAAAATAATGCCGCATGCAGGTATTAGGTGGGTTCAAGCTTTTTTTTTCGCTCATAAAGCTAATTCAGCTACAAGGCAATAAGCAGGTGTTTTGCCGAAAATCACGAAATTTTGTGTTTTGAGGTATAAATAATTTGGTATTTGTGGTGCCCCCTACACTTGGAGCCTATTATTGACCTATTCCCAACCTTGTCCTGAGGTTTGTACTAAGCTGTATAATAACTGGACCAATTGAGTTATGACAAATGTATTCTAATTCCTGCCCTTTGATTGGGTATTTTGATTGATGCCAGCCACGTTTTTGAAGGATGTGATAGAAATGTGTATCCCGTTTCCATAATGCTGTTTACTCAGATTGGTGTGTAAATCAGTGTTTACCAGCCGAGGTCAGCCGGTAATGTTGTCACTTTGTGAGTCTGTGCATGAGTGTATCATCAGGGCAAAATGTGGTCACTTATTGCTGCAGGAACTATCAAAGAGGAAGTTTTGAGTATTGTGCGAGGTGTTGATGTGTCGGTCTGTGTATGAAGATGGGTGTGGTCTGACTCCTGAGTTCAATAACAATGTAGTATAATGTAGAAATAACTACCGAGTAGTCATGAGTCAGCACGTCAACATGTTGATGGGCACCAAGGCCATCGCAAGATAGTCTCGAAAAATATGTAGAATGCTTTAGAGTTAAAGGAAATACAACATTTATTTTCATGCTCTCTGTCATATGCAGGTTGTACAGAAGCATATGCTATGTCTGTCCTGTTATTAACTGTTTTTATTTGCAAAACTACACAATCCACAAAGTTTTACAGTTGAATTACTGGTTAATAAACCTGCAAGTGTTAATTAAATAATTGATATTGAGGCACGTTCGTCATG
>OMLP01045516.1:9428-62627 GCA_900302685.1 Spondyliosoma cantharus
AGCGGGTGTTGTTATAAACACACAGAGCTTTGTGAGAATAAAGAAATGTTGCAGAGAGAGAGAGAGAGAGAGTGTGTGTGTGTGTGTGTGTGTGTGTGTGTGTGTGTGTGTGTGTGTGTGCACGTTTCGTCACAGGTTGTATGTTCGAGTGGTTGAGTTGTCTCGAAAAAGCCGATCAAACATTGTTTTGATCGAAGGCAAGGAGCTAAGGATTTCTCTCTGACCCTCGTTAGGTGCGCTTAATGTATTCACAGCACCAATAGAAACATTTAAATGACTTTCTTTCACGGCTTAGACTGACTTTAAAGATTAAATGGGCTACATCTTTGTCTTTCTATGGATCTGTTGCATTGCGTGTTATCAAACAACAACCAATACAGTTTTTTTTTATCTCAGTTAAAAGTTAATATCACACTTTTTAATTACCATTATTAAAAGAATGGTAAATGTGTTGCTAATTCAACTGTAGATGGTAGTTATTTCACAACAGCAACACAATGCTTTATGAACCATTATAAAGTTGCAGGTGATGTTCATAAACATTAAACTAAAGCATTGTGTTGCTTGTTTACAGTTAAACAAGTATTAACTTAAGGTTTATTTATTCTAAATGTACCATTCCTTAATGAGGGTTATCAATCCATGTTGGCAAACTCAATAGTAGGCCTGTATAATAATTAGAAAACGTTCTGTTTCTTGATTATACCGCTATGCCTTTAAAACACGTGACACTGTTAAAACAATGCATGTACAGTAAATGTTTTTAATAAATAGGGCGAATTGCTGTGTGTGTTTACTGGCTGTTAGACTGAAAGGACTGAAATGGTAAACCGAGGCGGCGACACTGCGAGTCTCCTGTTATGATGTGCCCTGTGACAACGCTTCACTTTTAATTAGACGCTCTGCTCCGACAAGCACGATCAGAAATTCAAACACCGGTGGCTGTGAGGTATGTTTATTGCTCAGCTGGGGTTCAAATCCCATTGCACCACAGTCACCTTCCTGGTTGTGTTTATCCCTCTGAGCCTTGTGGGGGTTATGGCATAAGACCTTCGGATGTTTATGTGACTGAGAGCAACATCAAGAGGTGTACGTTCAGCTCATGTGTCACCAATAAGGTTAGAGGTTAATAAAACATTAACACAGAGGAGCATCGTTCCTACGCCTTGTCTGTAATCAAATTCAAGCTCTTCTCTTTTCCCATCCAAATGTACATCAACGTTAATCACATATTTGTATACATATATACACTCAAAATTATTATTTCACCTCATCACATTAAATCAGCTGTTATTGTGCTATAAATATGCTCATTTTTATTTGCGATTGCATTCTACAGAAGGGTGGAAACAATAAAGCAAAGGCACAGATATGTATCAGCCATCTGAAAGTAGACTAGGCCTCCTAAATAATCTGGCTGAGCCGATATAAAACCACCCATAATAAAAGTACAAGGATTTCCACCACCTGTACAGAGCCCGGAGGAATGACATGCACCACAGGCATTGACTTGAATTGAACCCAACAGCCCTGTCACATACATGACAGTTCATTTTTCATGCCGCCGGTGATATTTCAGCTTCACTGGAGGGAAAACACCGTGGGAGTCTGAAGTGCACGAGGTCATCAGCCCTGAGCTGTGTGTGTGTGTGTGTGTGTGTGTCTGGATCAGGACAACAGGGTGCTCACACTGCGTCTCCTCAGTGTATAAACTGAAATACACTCCAAAAAGAGCCGACATTGTGCAGCAACTGGCATCACACACAGGCCGACACACAAATATACATCACGTCAGTCATAGTGGTGTCAGAAGCATTCCTCCTGTGAGACTGAGACGTAAACTACACACACATTATGTTGATTCCACCTCATCAGACATTCAGCATCATACAGGCCCTTTGTGCAGATTGATTGATAAGATACAGGGTAGACCGGCCAACATTAGAAAAACAAAGTCAATACAAACCCCCGCTGATAGTCGCCGTGGCTGTCCATCACTCATAAGTCGGCCGGGCGAGACTAACAAAGCTGTGTAATATAAGACGAGGCAGGCAGTTGGTGGATGGCCCTCACTGAAGAGTCTCACAGTGAGTGTGAGTGTGCCATAGAGGGGAGTTAAACACTTTCTCAATTTATTACTCAACTTGCGAGTAAAAAAGCCACATTTGAGTGTCTGTTGTGATCCAAAGTACGATTAAAAGCTCAACATTTTATTAGTTAGGTCAGGTTTCCATGTGGAACTGTTATGGCAACAAATAAACACTTACCAATAAGGTTGGCAAAGGCACGGGCCCAAACCTAAAAGGATTCATTTCTGTTTTTATTATCCGTATTTTGTGGTGCAATGTTCTGGTAATCCTTGATTCGGAGGTTGTTTACGTTGCCGGTATGGTTAGAATGGTTTGGAACCATAACACAGGCGCAAGCTCACGTACCATACTCACAACAAAAATACCACTCACACCCACCCACACACACGCCCTTAAGAGATTTGTAAGGCAGATTAGAGTGGCTGTAGAGTGAGCATGGACTCTGACCCACAAAAGAGCCTGTGGCCCACTGTGGGAATTCTTCTCTGGCCAACAGAGCCAAGATATGCACTCCACTGCTAAAATTGACTTAACATCACTCTGCACTGGTCAGTAAAGATCTGTGGAAATGAGACCCTGAAAGTGTACCTTGTATTGGGGAGCACCTTGCACTCAATAGAAGATAGAACTAGTATTTGCTTGTGAATGAGTGAGACAGTAAAAAGCGTGCAGTTTTACCGCAATTCACTCGAGATTTTCTCTGTAAAACGCTGTTAACGTTGATCGTGTTGGTATTTGCAGCGTTCGGTCGCTTCGGGAGAAAAGATGGAGGGGGCACAATGACTTGTGTTTCAGGAATCAGGAATGCAGGTTAGGTTCAAGTTCTGTGAGAGTCATTTTGTGTGACCACATGGTGATGAGTCAGGGCCATGAGCTGCTGCCCGGAATAGTAGCTCATCTGTGGTGTGGCAGGAAAGGAGAGAGAGAGAGAAAGAGAGAGAGAGAGGTTGCAATATATTTCATAAGGACAGCAGGATGACCACAGTCTACAGGCAGCCACAGTGAGTGCTGGAAATGGCAAGGGCACATCAGAGTGATGCTTTCCAGGGCAAGGTTCACGCTACCATCTGCTGAACATTTGTCTAATTTGAGAGAGGAAGATGCAAACTTTGGGGGTAAATAAGGTGAAAACACAGGCACATCTTTCACTTGATTACAAAATGATTTATTGAATCAAAAATTAGGTAGACAAAAACAGTTGTGCAACCTTCCCAAGGAAAACAAAAAACAAAAACACAATGTGCACTTAAAACTTATAAAGCAATAGCTTATAAAATGTTCACACTATCAGTGAAACGGCCTCTCTATCAAAGAGTTTAATCAAGGCTTTCTCGCTGGATATCTCTCTTTAGTTTACAAAATATACAATGCTACGATGTGCTGCAGGCTATTGTGTGTGGAAGCAGACGTGAAGCAACCCCTTCTAAGCTGGGGGGGGGGAACAGACAGAAAATCTCGTAGGGTTTCAGTCTCTCGATAAAACATAAGACAATCAGTAAAATACTGAGCAAGTGCTGAAAACTGAGCATACATTAAAATAAAATCCCTTTACTCAGATTAATCTGACAATCCAAAGCAGCAAGTGTTTACACCTGAATATGGACGCATAAGACGATTAGGCTACTTTATTCATAACCATACCATTTAATGGCAGCGGTCCACCCTCCTTCTAGACATAACTACTCCACACTGTAAACTTCACCTACAGAGGAGCAGACGCAATAACACTTAACTAAAATCAAGGCCACTGATACACTAAACAACTGCTTTCTTTCCTACAACTGCTTGTTTGTATTGAACACTACTTAATAGTAGTGACTAGTTTATTAATAAAATATTCTCTTAGCTCCTGGTGGCATCCACCATCGATATACTTTAATAACAGTGCTTCAAAAATATTGAAATGACCAGAAAAAGAGAGGCTCATCTCCAATATAGTCAAACATCAAAGGCACGGTCAGTCATATCTCTACTGTACAAGTATAAGTCTCTGCAGGGCATCGATCATGTATAACAATGTCTTGAGGTCTTTAACAGCAGCACAAATGAAAGTTAGAAACTAAAACAGGAGCAAATTAAGCAAACAGGCACGAGTCTGTCACCACCACATCCTACTCTTTCCTCAGAGCCAAGAACTGCAGAAGTTGGCATTACGGACCAGATCTGGATTAAATATTACACCTTAAAAAAATCAGACATTGTCAGTGGATCAATCCGAAGTGTTATCTTAATTTGTTAAACAGATGTGAAGTAGTTCAAATCTGGAACCATCATTATATCCAACTTATTGCACCCCATATAGAATTGTTACATCAAACACCATACACATAACACTGACTGAGCAACAGTATATAAGGCATCCATAACTTAGATTAAAAAAAATTATCAGAGCTAAAAAAAAAGAAGAAAGATCTAAAGTATCATAAACCATCTATATTTTCTTTCATTGGCACACATTTTTGTACAAATTTCCAGTTAAGACTACTGAATTCAAGTACAGATGGCAAGATATGTTCAGGAACAGCAATATGTTATGAAGATGGACACAGGATGGACTTTTCCCAGCAAGACAGTGTTAGAAGCTTACTGAGAGATCTGATCTGAGATCTGAGAGTAGAATTAACTGCAAACCTTTTCACCTGTGATACCTTTATCAGGCAGATGCTACTGGTGTTTGGCTACTAAGAGAGCGACATATCCCTTTTATACTACAGTCTTTAAGCATTAGTGCATTAGGTTAAGCACAAGGCCCCAGACTGGTGGTCAGAGCTGTGGAGCCCCCTTTTGATCAGTCTTTTCTTGATAGCACGTAGAAATAATTCTTTATCCTCTTTATTTTTTCTTTCATAATTCGTCAGAATAAGTTCAAACAACATTCACTCAAAATGTGACTCAGTCCACTTTTCCAAAACGTCTGTTGCAAAAGCACAATGGCAAAAAACAAAACTGAAATTAAACTTGATAAATGACTCCTCGCTGCGGTGATGTGGGCTTCCCCTCCTACTGCTGAGGGAGTGTCGAGGAGCTTGCTTGGATTGTGCCCAGTCTGCCGTTCACTTTGACGGTCTTTTTGGGCACAGCGACCTGTTTAACAGAGACACAACATGTCATGTTTATAGTTTCCCCCCTCAGTGACGACAGGAGTAATAGTGCTTGGCATGAAGAGAAGAATATATATGTTTCTGTGGTGTCTAACTGGATGCTGAAAGAAAAAAACACCCAAACTCAAACGATCTTATTAGTTAACTTTTTACCTCGTCAGAACTGAAAAGAGATGCGGTCAAGAATTCTTTGATTACTCCTCTCCTCCTAAAGCTTTTCAGTCTCTGCAGTTGTTTCTGTCTGATTGAAATGACGGGAAAATAATAATGCAAAAAAAAAATGCTTCTGGCAACTGTAATTTTACACAGCTGCTGACCTGAAAATGAACTTTATCTTGTTAGAAATATTCTCACAGCGGTACAGTATGGCTGTCAGATGAATCTGCGAATGTGTTACAATCTGCAATTCATTTCCAGTTTCCCGGCTGCTGCACCACAGGAGGGCTTTGTTCTTCCAATGATGTCTTCCAATGAGGCGAGACGTGAGAAACCAGACTGAAGATGTGAAGAGAGGACGCTACTTCAAATCATATGCTTTTCTGTTGCTGTCTCTGGCTTTCTTAGCTCTATCTACTTTGTCTCTGCCCATTTTTATGACAGACTCTCTCTCTCTCTCTTTGATAATAGTCTCTGGGTAAAATTAAAGCATCCTGTGAACAAGGACTAATGAGAAAAACTGAAAAATCCTATCCTTATGATATTCACCAGTTGCTGTTACAATGCTAAATTTTACTTTGCTCCTGCTTTGTTTTTATTTTATGTATATTTCCCTGTTTTGCAATGTAATGAGACCAACAGCAATGTAATTTGACCCGAAGCGACATGTGTGATGAAGAGTTTAACTCTTCCCTCATTGTTGTGTTTTCTTGAAGCAACTGCAGAATTAACTTTGACTCTGTGGTGTGAACGGCTGCTGTTTTTTTCCGTGTTCTTACCTTTTTTAGCCTCTCTGCAGCAGATCCAGAGCGAATGGCCTCCAGCATAGCCTCCCTGGCCAAGGCAGGGTTCACGGGGGCGTTAGCACTTGGATGTGCCACAGTGCTCGGCTTAGCCTGGGGCAAGACAGGGGGAGGAGGTGGAGGTGCATTCATGGGCGGCGGCGGTGGTGGGGTAAAGACAGGAGGAGAGGGAAAGGAGGGAGAGGGGGGAGGGCCTGCACTGCTCTCCTCCACAGAAGCCTTCCTGAACTTCTCAAGCTCATCAGCAGCCTCAGATTTGGTCTGGAGGACACAAAGAGGTGAGACAATGGTAACTCTAGACACATAAACAGAGGCAGGGGCCAGCTGCTCTCACATCAGTGCATTTGAACTCAAATGCCAGACCTAACACACAAGTGTATCTAACATCTGACATACACACACACAAATTCTTTTCTGTTCTAATCTTTCTGCAGCAGTTTTGCACATTTGTATGATTTTATCTTGCTTATTTTTGTACTTCCATTGTGTTTTATTTATTTATCTACTTTTTTCTTTTTTTAAGAGGCACAAAGTTTCTGAGTCCGATTTAGGCACGCAGCATTCCTGAGATTCCAGTTCTGGTAAGGAACCTCCAGAATAGAACCGCAGATGTTTCAGCAACAGCAGCACGTTCTCTACCCCTTTCATTCCACATGCGTCCTTACATGACAGCAAACCACAGCTCACAGTCCACACAGAGGGACGGAAACAGACACCCATGCTTGCATAACTTGGTTCATACATGTTTGTGTGAGCTGCTAACTGGCTCATAATTCAAAGAGTTTAACATTCGAAATTCCTTATAAACATGCTTCTTATAATTGCATAAGAAATAAATAAATAAACAAGTCTAAGAGTTTACAGTCACCCTCTGTGAAGCTGTATTAAATGCTAAAGCACTATGACAAAATTGTAATCCTGATGTTCACAATCTTAGTTTAGAGCATTAGCATGCTAACATCTGCTAGTTAATACTAAAAGGAAAGTGCACGTAACAAAGGGATTAGGATTCACCTCCTAGGGACCACGAGTGTCTATAAAAAAATTACCTAGCTTGCCTAAGAAGCAGTATTGTTGATGTGATAAAAGTAAAGAATTAACATTTGTTTGAAGATAAGTGTGGATGCATTTAAGGGGCCACTCGAGAAGACTGAAAGTGCATGGTATACTCATTAACTAAGTTTACATTAGAGCTCAACCAATACTTGATTTTTGGGGCCGACGCCGATATTAGGAGTAACACAATTCCGACATATTTTGGTTGATACATCGGCCGATATACACGCATTATTTGTGATGATCCCTAGAGTAGAATTAACTGTAAACCTTTTCACCTGTGACACCTTTATCAGACGGATGCTACTGGTGTTTGGCTACTAAGAGAGTGACATATCCCTTTTATACTACAGTCTACATTAGTGCATTAGGTCAAGCACAAGGCCCCAGACTGGTGGTCAGAGCTTTTCCAAACGTCTGTTGCAAAAGCACAATGGCAAAAAACAAAACTGAACTTAAACTTGATAAATGACTCCTCGCTGTGGTGATGTGTGCTTCTCCTCCTACTGCTGAGGGAGTGTCGAGGAGCTTGCTTGGATTGTGTCCAGTCTGCCGTTCACTTTGACGGTCTTTTTGGGCACAGCTCAAATGTGGTTGCAAAGATATGTAACAGGGGGAGGATATTTTACAGTTTCTAAAATGACATCTGTGCACTCAAACAGTTAAAGTTCACTGGGAATGTAAAAATTATAAATGACCCCAAGCCTCTTTCTCCGCCTCATAAACTCTTAAAAAAGTCAGGCTCTAGTTAGCATGCACAAAACGACGATATTCCTGCAAAGCTGTTTACTTCACTAAAGAAAATTAATATTCCACTTATATTCTTGTTTACATGCAGCAGTGCAACTCCAATTAATGAACACTGCTTCCGTCTTTCATTCCTTCAGCCACCATCTTGAAAAGGTCACTGTTTATAGTGCAATATTTCTGCATACCCAAAAAGCTGTTGATATCCAAGAATGCTCCTACAACCTGAATAATATTGGCACATCCCACATGTCTTCCCATCCCACTCCGTAAGTGTGACATTCGGAATGAGGCCTTATTTAGAAATTCTCAATGGAATATGTTTACATGACTCTTGTACTTTTGTAAAATGGTATGGTACTGAATATTAGTGGAAAACTAGGGTGCATGTACATGTAGTCATTGTTTTGTTATGACGTTTAGGGTAGGGTTTGAACTTGCTACCACCCCACTGATACTGACAGACATGGAGTGATATTGTGTAAATAGCTAAGAGAGTGTTTTACCTTCCTCAGCCGTCCGGAGGTGGTCTTAGCTCTAATAGCGGCCAGAAGAGCAGATCTCTCATTCTCCTCCTCAACATAAGATGCTGCCTTCATGCTGCTGGGACTAGGTGTGGTCATCTAAAAAGAAAATTAAAAGAAAATCAAAATCCCCTTTTTCCTCCCCAGGCGCCATCATTATGAATGTGCTGAATTTAAGCACATAGTGGAATTTTACTATTGGTAGTCGGGTAGATGCTACTGCAGTACCGCATGTTGTTTATCTTGATCTCACCTTCTTGAGCCTGTCCCTGCCGCCGCATGTCTGAATTGCCTCCATCAAGCTGGTGTGAACAGACGTCTCTTTCTCAACAGATTTACAAATGACCGGTCTGAACTTTTTCACTGGGCCAAACAGTGTTACGGGTGGAGGCGGAGGCGTCACACCACTGTCTACCACTGTCACACATGGTTGTGGTTTTGCATCAGGTGTTGGTCGAGTGGCTACCTTGGGCATGTCCCTCATGTTCTGAGGACAAGAGGTGGAGTATTAAGTACAGTTGCATTAACAGTGGCAATTTTGCTGTAAAGATTATTTAAAATGTTTGTTTTTCAACATGAAAATACAGTATTTATACTACATGTTTTACTCACACTTGTCTGGCCTTGTGACACAGTCTTGGGGATTGGGGATGGTTTGGCAGATGAATGTGGAGAACTCCTTTGTGCAGGGCTGGAGCTTCTGGGCCGAATATGTCCACTATTATCTCTGTCATTGTTGGCGGTCATATTTATTTGGGTGGGGCCAGTGGACTGAAAGCCCTTATTATTGGTTGTGTCTGTTTCTGGTGTATTAGAGTTTCCTTTGATGGATCCAGCGCTACTACCAAATCCTCCCCTGTCCGGTCTCACTTCGCCAAAATCCCTCTGGCTATCTGACATATATTCCGGGAAGCTCATAGACTTCTTTGGACCGGGAGGTTTGGATTTAAAAGTAGATTCATTCTCCTTATTATCTGACAAAGATAACTGGGAAGACTGGTGTGGATTCACTTGTATGGACCGACCTGATCTCTGGAAACCAACAGTCTGCGTTCTCAAAGAGGCAGAGGAATCAGGTACGTGAGAGCTGGGTGTAGCCGAGGTCTTACTGTATTTAGTGATGGCAGATGCCACGTATTGGCTTGAGGTTCTTCTGGATGGTTTGAGGAAAAATATGTCTTTTCTCGGGTCTGGAAGAATAGGAGGAAGGGTAGGTTTATCTATTGGCTTGGACACTGAAATCTTGCTCTCCACCTCTACCCGCTCCTCTTTTGCAACTTTGATGTCTTTCACTAGTTCTTTAGCTTCTTCTTCAACCTTCACTTTCGGTTGGAGTCTCTCCACAGGTTTATTAAGTGGATTTTGCATCATTTTCAGGTCCTCACCATTGCTGGTCTTCATTGTAATTTCTGAGATTGCAGTAAGAGTACTTTTCAGGCTATCTGTGCTCTCCTTAGTCTTATCAATGAGACCTCTGTTCTGGGCAACATCACTTTCTTGTCTCTCATTTGAGCACCAAAAAGCTTTGGCTTTTCCAACAAGTTGAGACCCCTCACTGTTATTAATCCCCAGCTCTGATGAGCCACTCACTTTGTTCCTGTTCATACCCGCTCTCACCATGTTTCCTCGATCGTCAATCCTAATGGCACCGACAGTTAATGTGGCAGCTGGCACTCCCGTAGCAGCTTGGAAGACGACGGGTTTGGGTGGGACCACAGTGAACGTTTTCATACCGAAGCGTGATGTGACATTGCGAGTGATTTTACCATGTGAAGCAGTTGAGCTGGACTTATTTTGGTTATCTCTGTGTACCTCGTCTTCTCTTTCTGTAGACACCGTTCTCTGAATGTTTGGTGGAATAACAGGTCTCTTCTCTTGAACGGATATAGTGTTACTTTTCACAGGATCAGGTTTGATCTCAGTGCTCCTGCTGTGTTTCTGCAGGTCAGCATTAGATTTCACTGCTGATGTTGTTCTTTGTTTATCCTTTTTCACACTGTTGGTGTCAGTGATCTCTTTTGTTTTTGTCTCTAATATCTTTTCTTCCTTTTTATCACCTTTAGACTTCTTCTCCTTTGACTTACTGGGCTGCGTAGTATTTTCACTGCGGCTTTTATTACTGTCAGCAGCTGTACAAGCATTGTTGTTTTTGTTCTTTGTCTCTACGCTGGACTGGCGACCAAAGTCTGGACCTGTGGAAAGACAGAAGAATACAGTAGCAAAGTCAAACAAAAATATAAATGAGATACATATAAGTTTTTAACTGTCTTGTATTAATACCATTGAGCCTGACGAATGCCTCTAATGGTAACTATAGCTGTTGACATGTCAGCTTCTGTATGATCTATTGATATTGATTGCTGTTCTTCTTACCTTTGCTGCCAGCGGATTCAGTCCTGGTTAGTGACTTTGCCTCATTTTCTACAATGTTATGCTCATAGTCCTCCAGTACTTCATCTATGGCTGTGACTGGCACATCCATGTCCACTACAGACACTGGCACCTCATTGCTGTCTGTGGACATGGTATAGGGAGTCTTCTTCACTGAAGCTATATCTATGTGGTCTGGAAAAGGGGAACAGATCAAGGAGTTAAGAGATAATAAGTTTTAGGAATATTACCATGAATATAACTGATGATCAAAAATGACTGAGTTTGGAACAGTCACTTGTGGTCAATGTAGAGAACAGTAATGTGAAATGTTTTAAACTTATGTTTAATCCGTGGCATGCCTCCTCACCTGCAAGGTTTGCTTCAAAATCAGCCAAAGTCTGATGGAGCTGGGCTGTGAGCACTGGGTCATCTTCATAGCTGTCCTTTAACCTGCCTGACTTTGTCTGTGGGTTGGTGTCATTGTCCCTGAGGATGGTACATACACATTAGCGTTATAAAGGCATCTTGTAAAAACACACACACACACACACACACACACACACACACAGTCCCATTACATTTGTAACGCAAACAAGAAATCAGTGCATGGGGACAGCCATAACACAGCACTACCCATGACTCCATAATTTTTATTAACAGTCACCACCTAACAGCTGTTTTGAACTGCTTATTTGATGCTGTTGTTAAATCCAGCACTCTTCCCGTTACTAATCTGCCACAGAAACCAAAAGGCTAAATACAGTTCAGTAGTAGAAGAGAAAACAAATGTGTTTGTTTTAAATATTTTGGCTTGTTCAAAGTTGAATTTTATTTTTACTGGAGCCTGCTGGCTTTGAGATGTAGCTGTAAAGATATTATTACCACAGTTTAAACTTCCTTCACTCTCTTCAAGGGTTCAGCAGAGCATTCTCATGGGTTACTGGCATATTAGCCATAACAAATTGCAACAAGAAAGCCAAACCAAATAGAATTTGTCTTCTAAGAGTCTTGGACTGGTCCTCTTTTCCTCAACGATTCTCAGAAAATGGGGTTACAGTGCTTTCCTGGAATACACAGAGGCCAGAAACATCAGGCCAGACCCAGGATTCATAGGGTTTCTCTGATGAAGACCATTGATCCCAGAATCCCGGTCTGGGCACATTACCATACACATTTCACAACAACTTAAAAGGCGAAAAGTGATCTGGGGCAGCACTCATTTTTCCACGAAGCCCTTTGAAAGCGCGCCTAGAACCATAACTATGAAAGCCCAGCACTGAAAGTTAAGGGTGCCAACTTTGGAAACAACTCAGATTTAACACATGGCCGGAACTGCTCTTGGTTATGACTGCTGGCACAGTTAAAAACTGTGGAGAGATTTCTATGGCTGGCTGAAACAGTGACAGTTCACTCTTCAGGTAAAAATACAAGTGTGATACCAAACTCAATCGCCTTATGCAAGAATTTAACTGATAATCTTCATGCAGGTGTTAGTCGTCTGTGGTTAGTTTGGCTAAAATCAACTGAAAGTTGAATGGCACATGCATTATCTCGCCTGCCAGGAAACCAGGATCTATTGAAATGGATTTTAATATAAAAGGTGACAGCAATTGGGAAGATTTGAGGTACTTGGAATCTTTAAAAAGCAAATACTGGGAGGCATATTGCCAGAGAGACAAATGAGTAAGGTAGACACTGAGTCATTCATATTCTCTTGAGGCCAAAGCAGATGTCTAAATGAGACTTTTATCATCTTAATGGCCAAATATCACACATTAAAATGTATAATATACAGTAAATGCTTTTCAACTTTATTCTACTCTCTGTCACTTTCTGCTTTCTCTATTTGTGATTTCCATGACCTCCTCTCTACCTGTGTCTTGATCCCCATGTGGCACATCCCTCGTCGCTGTCACTGGAATTGTCCCGCACTGGTCCCAGCAGTCTCTCTCCTCCGCCTCTGCTACTCCCATCCAGAGACAAACTCCCATCTGGGGATGTAGGTTGGGTGTCAGATAGAGAGCTGACCAAGCCTGAGTCCTCGCCCTCTGCCATGCCCTCAGAGGCAGCGTAACCCTGGTCGGGTAGGCTGCTTCCACCGCTGCTGCTTCCCAAGGACATGGTCTCTTCCTCGGGTGTTTCAGTTTCTGGTTTCTGGTCAGTGACTGTGGAGCTCCGCATGGAGTGGAGCCAAGCTGGGAGAGGAAAGGAACATCTTAGCATCAGTACTGGGCGTTATCACTGTCCTTTAAGAATGTCAGCAACTGTTAGTATCAACTCAACATAAAAAACAATGGCTTTCCAATGTCCTTAAGTTGTGTATGGTGAAAAGCTTTATGTTTTTACCCACACCATGCATGAACTTTTAGGCCTTATTTAATTTTCTTAAATCAACAAACCTTGAAAGACTTTTGATACCTGAGAAAGCGCAGAGAAAAATAACACACCAAATCATTTCCGAATGATCTGATATCACCATTTGTCAGAAGCACAGGATGCAGAGCGAGCAAGAGATGGGAGGAAAGGGGAAAAAAAACGTGGAGAGGAAGTATTTTCGTTATTTTCAAAATTCATTCTGACACCAAACACACACACACAAACCAGAAAACACAGGCCAAATATACAAACGCAAGCCCGGACCACAACCACTTGCGGCTTGATAAAACAGCTTTAATGATCTGTTGGTGGATTTACTGTAAACAAACCCTTTTAATTAGATTTTTACAGTACTGTTTAAGGTTCCAGTGAAAGATAGTACTGCTTCAAACCCTCTCATCTCTTTAGTACAGTCATGCTCTGGTCAGTGCTGTGGGTTTTGGAGAACCTATTTAGTCTGTCACTGATCTCATTGAACTCTAGGCCAAGAGAATAAAAAATCAATGTATCATTTGTTGGGTTTTCAGTAGCCCGGCCAGCATGCACAGCACTGGAAACTCAACAGGGGATTCTTTAAAATGAGTTCAACAGTGAGTGACCTGGTTTGTAACACCAGGTGTCTGTGAGTCTGTGCATGTATTTGGGCATTTGTTGTGCTCCAATATGTCTTCCTATGTGTGTGTGCGTATGCGTGTGAGACTGTGTCTCTGTCAGGCCTGTCAGTTTTGGGCCCAGTCCTAATGGTGTGGAGAGAACAGTCAGTTCCAGGAGATGTGGTGATGACTCACAGGGCTGTCCTCCCAGCGCCTTCCCAGCAACAGCTTAGTCATGCCAGCAACAGCCACAATCAGCACACACACACACACACACATGCACAGACAAGTGCATGTATACTCACACTGTCTTATGCCTGCGTATGTTTACACACATATGCTTAACAGGTTAACATCCACACACAGTTCTAAAACTTCCAACACAAGGTGACATTAGGCACATGCTTCAGTTAAAGCCAAACAAAGTGTCCCAAGCATATCAATACTGTGACGTGTAACTGTGGCAATTCATGCACGATGCCAAACCTAAGTCTTTGTGTGATGCAGTCTTCAACTGTTTAATTGAAAAATGTCTTTCAAACATACAAAGGTTGACTTTACAGTGAGTGCTCCGTTCGTATAATCAATTCAACTCTACAGACTCAGTAAGCACACATCCTCTTACTAGGTAACACATTTGCACCACAACTCAATGGCTTAGCAGGCCTACGTGCAGAAGATAAATCATACTTCACATAAAAACTGGACGACTGTGAATTTCATATTAATAATAAAAACAGATCTGCCTTGTGCAATGCTGTAATCAGAGCCAAAAGTTAACCATCATCTCAAATTCTACTTCCCAGAAAAACGATTAGATTCTGTGAAACCACAATAGTTTCATTCATATGGTACATAACAAGTCATGAGATTAAAACAAGAGTTCAATCTTCTTGTTATAGTCTACCACACAGTTTTATGGCATATTTGCACAATAATACAGTGCTCATCATTGTAACCCAGTTGCTTCTGCGACTCGACTGTGACTTAAATCCAGGTTCATTGCAGTTTTTCAGCCCAAAAATCCCCCAAATCACTTTTTTTCTCTGGATCCGAACAATTGACCCCTTATTTACACAGGACGTAACAACAGAAGGATAATTCTGGATCCCTACCAATTATTTTAAAAACAAGCTTTGAGGCATTCATGCAACAATAAGCTTTCACACTAATAACAAATGTTTTACAACAAATCAATGTGGAGTGCCGTTCTCTTTTCTATATAGACTGTGATGAGCTACCTTTGTCTTTAATATTCATAAGGAACCACTACCTAAAAGCAACATGTCATTGATAGATCACCCTTTCCATAATATTAACAAAGGCAGCCTTGCATTCACCTCTCAGGTTTCTAAACCAAGCCACAACAACTATCGATCTGCAGGTATCACATCACCAAAATATTGGCTGATAGATATCGCATGGCCTTGCCTCATAGCCCCCTCCCAGCATGTCACTCATCAATCACACGGTAACTGATACGTCCAGGGTGTAGCTCATCTGTCACTGTATAGTCCTCTGACCACATTCTGTGTGTCCACTTTTAACTCAGCTCTGAGCTCATGCACAATCGATAACAACCAGAAGATCAAGTTGAAATGCAAAACCACCAACAGCATGTACATTCATTTGTAAAAAAGAAAAGACAAAAAAAAAAGAAAATCAACAGAGAAACAACATTGCTTTAAGAGTGAGATTGGAGAGAACAACTTGCTTTCACTTGGGGCATTCTGTATCCTCAACAGAATGAAGAATCACAAAGACAAAGGTTGCTGCAAAGTGGCTCCTGTGAGGTTCTGTGACACCGAGTGAAAGCAAGTAATAGAAGTGAGACGATTCAAATTTTGATAGCAATGACAACAAATACAAGAGAAAAACAGAAACAGTATAAAATTTCATAAGAGAATGCGAGCAGGGTGGTGAAGAAGGGAGGAGACGAAGCAAAGGGAACTGAAGAAGCGGACTGTCGGACGAAGGAAGGGGTTGAGCCAGACAGAGGCTTCAGGAGTGTTTGGAGCGCAGACGCACAGGCCCACAGCAGTACACTACAAAGTAGGGTGAGGGGTGGGGAGTAAAGAAAAGAAAAGATGAGATTTGAGATGGAAAGATCGTAAACATTGCACAGCATCCAGAGGAAAACCTAGACATAAAGAAAGAACAGTGAAATGCAGAATAACAGTATTTCAGCCATCTAGGCTTCCATTATACATCTAATATAATCCTATGTATGGTATTAATGCAACCAAAAAGGCACTCCAGTTGATTGTGGTTGACCCCAGCCCTGACCTTTTGGACCAACAAGAAATAACATGGCTTAAGGGCTGACATTTATAGATATGAAGCACCTTGACCTCACATGGACCCAGTATCACTTAACAACTCAGCTGCCCGGGTTGCTGATGGAAAGAGTGAGATGGAAAGCATGTGTGAGGGCAGAGTTCAGCATTCACATGCATCAACAGGATCGGCAGTGAAAGAATAGATGCAAAAATACAAACTCTGATAGGGACAAATGAGATTTGAGTTAGAAAACCAGGAGAGCAGCTTCTAGGAAAGGAGAGAAAAACACCCAGAGCGAAGGAGAGGGAGACGCGGTCCATCTGGAACCTACACTGGGGAGCCTCTTCCTCTGCCTCCAGGGGACTCTGTGGGGAGTTGCTTTCTGTCGGCTCTATGTGAGGGGAGGATGGGATAGGGGGTAAGACAAGCTCTGGTGGCTCCCGGGCTGGGGCACGACGGGGTTTGGGTGGCGCTGGTCGATCAGCGGTTCCTGCAGGAGAAACAGCATGCAGGCAGGGCAGGCACTGATGGTCATGATTGTAAAAAAAATTGGGACGTGAAACAAAAACATTGTACATGCAAACTTTTTTGCAAACTGAAAGTAGCACAGAAACTGTAATCAGCGAGATCTGTGTTTTTTATTTATTCTGGCAATGTCTTCTGTGCTCTTGTGCTAAGTTCTTGGTATTCAAACAGTGGCGTCTTTATCCTCGGATTTTCTGGTTTGAGTTTCTGTGGGCAGAACTCCTTCCTTTGTCTACTACCATGAAGGTTATCACTGTTAAAGTACGGTAAGCTAGTGTTTACAGTACTTTTATTTGTTCAGGTTTTTACCGTTGCTCCTGTGGAATTTTCCAAAGTAGTATCGGAACTGTTGTTTTATTTCTTTGCTGTGTACTCTTCCATTGGGGCTTTAAGTATTCAGTAACATCTAGCTTTTAGGAGTCAGAGAATTTATTAATTTTAAATAAATAGACAAGCAGATAAGATTGCAGTTTAATCAGCTGTCACTGTTTACCACTTTTATTTACCACAATCAAGACGTTTGCAGAAAAGACAAATGCAAAAGCTTTCGTGAAATACTGTAGCTATAGGCAAAATAGCTCTAAGTAATGTCAATGAGTGATAGAGCGTATCTTTATGTTAATATCAAATGTTACATGTGATTATTACTGAAAGAGTCAAACTCTGATTTTGTGTTGCATCCAATTGCCCGTCCTCATCCTCATGTTTCAACCATATTTCATTACAAATATGAATTTGGGGGTGCTAACAGAGGTGTGGACTGACGAATAAGGCAAAGTCAAGAGCAAGAGCACACTTACTGTAAAACAGCACTGTTAAAATATAGCTGCCAACATGTTCTCATAAGACAAGTGATGCATCAGTGTGCCTGTGTCTTAGTCAGCAGGTGCTGTCGTTGTGTTTACTCTGTTGTCGACATTAGGAAGGAACTGAAACAGTGTGCAGGGCTGAGATGATAAACAACCCCATCATAACCAAGACAGCTTTCTGGAGCACACACAGACACAAATACACATACATACACACACACACGCACACACACAGACATTGAAACATTTGTTTCTTATTCTTAAAACAATTGGGTTGCAGTTATTTTCTCTTATATTATTGCTGCTGTGTGTTTCTCTGAATAAGCACACAGACACACACTGCACTGAAGCCTTAGGCATTCCACTTCAATAAAACTATGATTAACGTGGACGCAGTCTCAAAAACAATAGCTCTATATCACTTTGTCAATATCAACCAGTGGTAATTGTGTTGACTAGATTTAAAGAGGAATCACTGATTTGCATATTCCTCTGACGTCTCTGCTTCAGCTTGAAATTAATATTTACACAGTCTACCTGGGTCATTTTTAAAAAAAATGATTGAATGGTTTTATAAATCCAAAGAAAATACTTGTTGAAGCTTGATTTCAAATTGACATAAATATTAGCATTATGTTTTCTTCCTGGCTAAAATACAGCATACAAACACTAACACACCCATTCATGCACAAGCATACACACAGAACCTTCAAGCTTTCTAAGAGTTTGAAGAGGCGCTAGAAGAGGAAATGGTGTAAAATAAAAATATAGTAATGTATATAATACTATATTATAGTGTAACACACTTTTAGTTTCATGGTTTGTGTGTGTGTGCACACTAGGCCTGTCAGTTTTGGGCCCAGTCCATCTCCAGAATTAGATCTCTTGCAAATAGCCTACAGTTTACACTTTGCTTAAATGACAGACTAACTCAAACCTAATAAATGTAGATTGTACATTTCTGTCCCTGTCTACAAAGGCACCACCCTATACTGTACCTGCAGGGTGTAGTTGTCTAGCCCTAACGTGTATACCAGCTATTAATTTACTGCCAAACATGTTCTGTCCATGCATAATGAAGAGCCATTTTCAGGCTGCACTGGAGAATATCTTGTTTATAGTCTCAGCATGTTAAAAGTTGAAGGTGAGGTTGCATATAGGACTGTGAGAATGTGGCTTTTGAAATAAAACTCTTTGACTGTACACATTTCAACTCAGTGTATACTTTCTAACACACTGGAAAAGGTAAAGTAGCTTGAAAACAGGTAGAAAGTCAAAGCAAAGGAGAGGGTAATGCACTGTCAGCAGTGTCAGAACAGAAAAAGAGAAGCACCAAGGTCTATGAATGTATTAATGATCCTGGTGCTGTCTCTTCCATCCTGTCTAATGCACTAACCTCCTCATACTTCATCCTTTCTCTCACTTTCATCTGCCTGTCCATCATTCTCCTCTCCTTAAACCCCCCAAGTCCCCTTGTTTCTACATTGCTGCCCTGTCATCCCCGCTGCCAAAACCTTCCCATGCTCCTTTCTCTGAACCTCACTCTGGTACCCTCACCTTTCTCATCCCTTTTTCTGAGGTCTACGGCTCCTCTCATCTGTGCCCCTGTCAGACGAGACAGCCCTCCTCTGCAATCTCACTTTGCTCCGGAGAAAGATCTAGGTTATATAAAGATCAATACGAGGCCAGCTGGAGTTCAAGTAGATCCTGTTTAAATCTATGATGGATCTGTCTGTCTTTGCATCTGCCAGCTTTAAAGGTTTGTGTGAGCGGCTGAAGGCATATGAGAGCGAGATAAAGAAGAAAAGAAAAAGAGAGAAAGATAGGATGAACGTGAGGGATTGACAAGTGCAAGCGAGAGACAAGGACTGTATTGTCTCATGAGTTATGATGAAAACCAGCTCCACTAGTTCCTGTTCCTTCAGCCACATACACACACTCACACACACTGTCAGGTTATGTGCGTCATACTCGACAGTTTAAGTCTCAGACGTTGCAGCGGAGTGACAGCTCTGTTCTCCAGGGCAGGCATTCAGTCACTTTCTGGTAGGTAGAAAACTTTCGACTGTCTCAGTTCTTTAACATACAGAGAGTGTTTACCATCACTGTCAAGAATTCGGTGAAAAAAGAAATTGCCAGTTGGTTTAAATCCAAACTAAATTCACAGAGTAACTGATGGAAGTTATCAAAACAAAGAATGTGTGTTATGAGTTATGATACACAAATATAAAATGCCTCATCGCCTGAGGTGCTGTGTCTGCTGCTTTGTCATTATCAATATCCTTCATTGTCATTTGGCATTACACCTGTTACTAGCTGCTCTTTGATGTTAGACAATTACTAGAACAAACAGGTTGTGTCATCACTGCCAAGGAAATAGTGTGATAATTACAACATGTTTTCAGTAAGCATGACCTTAGGAGTATTAAAGATACATTTCAAACTTTTTTTCTGACTGGTTGCTGGGTGTTGTTTCTAGAATCTGTGTCAGGTGATGGTTTTTGAGTGTCTGCCATCAGCCATTTTGTAGATATTTACCCATTGCGCTGTGTCTGTTGTTCTCAACTTCTTCCAGTTTGAGGTTTAGGGCTGACTCAGTCTCAGACCTGGAGCTGCTGGCTGAGGTCGTTTCCTGTTCTGATATGATAGCTGTGCTGCTGGAATCCTCCATCCTGCCGCTGGAGCTTTTCACATTGGGTTGGACCCGCACGGACTCGCTCGCTGTGCTGCTGGTGAGGCTGCTGCATTGGGAATCGGTCTGGTCCAGGTCAGCGTCTGAATCGTCAAGGCTGTGGCTGAGTTCAGAGCTGGAGTCCTGGACAGCCAGGCTGTCAGAGGTGCTGCTGCTCGGGGTCGGCGAGCTGGGAGTTGGGGTTGCAGCGCACACAGTTGGAGGTTGCACTTCAGCTTTTAAGGGGACTGGTTTTACTGTTTGCGTTACCACAGTGGCAGCAGAAATGGTGGTTGACTGTGCCACCTTGGTGCGGGAGGCTGGGGTAGGTGTTTCATCAGTGTGTCTATCACTAATGGGAGTGGCAGAGGCTGAAGTGTCGTCAGGGCCTGGGGTGATGGAAGCTGGGGTGGGAGGAGGGGCTGGAGCCTTTCTTTTTCTCTGCTGGCTTTCTGAGCCAAGGCCCATCTGATAGAATTTGAGGGAAAGAAATGGAGAGAGACGGTAGACAGTTAATTTATGTGAGCACCTTGTGCATTTCTGTGTGTGTGTGTATGTGTACGTGTGTGGGTGTGTGTGTTGTATGAGTGTGTGGTCGAACGATAAATCAGCCTGTCTACCAGGACTGAAGTAGAGTTTACCACTGAGTAATTAAACCAAGAGGAGTTCTGGCAGGCATCCTGAAATCCAACATCCAAGTGCCAACATTCCTTTTAAATTATCATACAACAAGACATATAATGTCTGGCAGCGATACAGTGTACAATGTGATGCAGTGGTATTATGATAGTATAGTATTGATAATGTATGTTTATTTTACTTATTTTCTCCTGCTTATTCAAGGGACATAAATCATGATTCAAATGTATGATGTCTTGCTGAATTACTCGTAACACTGACTCACTGATCACTTCAGGGGTTGAAGTGACAGCTGTTATTAGCAAAATTATGTAATTTAAAAAAAAAAAAAAAAAAACATGTCATGTTGATCCCGTTGTGCCAGCACCCTGTCAATTCAGTTCAAACACAATCATTGGCAAGCTACAAGTAAAGTAACCTAGGCAAGAAGTCATTCATAGGGAAAAAGTCAAATGATATCAAGTGACATTGGCTCAGTAGGAACAAGTGGTTGAATCTGTCAATGGATGTTTCATAACATAAATCCTGTTTTATTTCTTGCATAATGACTGTGATGGAAAAAGAAACAATAAATTCAGACTGGTTGGAGCTGGTTTTAGAAAGAAGCTTACTGAAAAGGAAAACAGAAGAGGAAAGCGAGAGAAATAAAAAAAACGGGGGTGAGACGACAAACTAAGTGGGAAATTCTCAGTTTTCTTCCACAGGGAGATGAGACCATTCACACCCTCCTGTGCAAGCTGATCTCACTCTCTGCAAAGTCAGATTTCTTAGAATCAATTTAAAAGTGCTATGGGCAGGTTTCGACAGTCCTGATTTCTAAAAAAAAAAAAAAAAAAATCTAAAAAAAATCCCAATTACTAATGTTGCCTTCAACTTTTTCTTCACTTTGAAACTCAACAGAGAACATGCCCGGAGCTGCATGTTGCGTTGCATCATGCAGCAGGACAAGAGAGGGAGAGAGAGAGATCCAGCCACCTTGCCTTTCTGCATGCAAACTGAGTTCACGCATGTGAACTCAATGAACCCACTACATGCATATCCAAATGGCCCCCCAACTGGTTGTCTTTATCTTTCTTGGTCTCCTGCTTCTCTTCCTCTCTGGCATTCATACATACATGAATACAGACATACCAGTGGATGTGGGCCAAAGTTGAAGCTGAAATGGATGACTGACTTGCCTATGAAGATAGATGTGTGTGAGTGCGCATGCATGTGTGCAAGTATGTTTATGCTTGTGTTCCCCGCAGAGTGAAACATAAGACTGCAGCCAAGCCCTAGTATGAGAGGAGGAGAGCTGTGGCTGCAACACACACATGCACACAACACATGTTTTTTGTGTGACTGTATGGGTGCATGCACTCTGTCACATATGCACATGACAGGGAGCAGCATATCTCATATCTCAGGCCGAGCTGGGGTGTAAGGATTAGCGGGTTGCTGAGGGTTGCAGGGTTAAGTGTGTGCTGCTCTCATGGGCTTATTGGCGCCACGACTGGGAACGCACCATGTACTTAAGATTGTTAGAGACTGAAGCCAAAACTCTAAACTCTGTATTATACCACATTCAAGGTCACACTATACACTAAGTTAAGCTGACTATGTACTATGATTATGTATACACTGTGTTTATGTGTGATGTTTACTGATTTTACTGCAGCTTCTTTCTGAAACCGATGTTACACAGAGCAGAAAACCTGTATGTCATCAGGAAATATGTTTTTTTTTCCATGTTTGAGAAAAAACACTTGTTCTTTCAACAGCTACGCACGTATTGCTGCAAGCTAAAGGCAGGATCTGGCCACTTCTGCTCATGTCTTAAGTCAACCTTGTATCATGACATCACAAGTCAAGTCACAACAAGACAACGGACAGCCAAAGTATCAAGTGGATTCTCCAGTCCTGCCGCCCGTAAGTACAGTCAAGACATACTGCACTGAATCACAAGCAGGAACAATGTCAAATGAAATCAATACATAGTTGAGTGAACAGTTTGTTCGCTTTACACAGATAAAATCCATATATGTCAATGCCAAGATGCTGAACTATTTTCTATTCCCATTGACTGGTTTTGACATTTCCATACCAATAGGACTTTGTTTGTTCTGCTGTAGCTCCAAAAACAAAAGCAAAATTAAGAACTTGCTTACAATTATTGAAAGTCTTCATGTTCTCTACAGTTTTTTGCTTCATGATCAAACTGACGACTGCTCAAATCTATTTATAAGCACTACAGTAAAAATGCTGTTTTGTTTATTTTGTCTTCATGCTGTCAAGTAAGTGAGTAAGCAAACGTACTAAATGTAGTGCAAAAAATTGAAACAAATACGTTGCTTACATGTTTTCTGCTCAATTTCCCAATGATCACAACTGATCGGCACAGAGAACTACACCAATTAAGATATGCATATCATGAAGTTGTTACTGTCTGCCAACATGCGTCTTTGCTTTAACATATTCTGACTGTTCTCTTCAGGTCCGGCTTTGTTTGGCCTTTGATTAAAGACAAACAACACAGCGTATGTGTACACGGGTATATTTCACACAAAAGCTCACAAAGGGTCATACAGGGACAGTCTGCTGTGTCCATTAAGTTTTCCACCCTGTGGTTTGAGAGGCAAAGGGCCCAATGTAGGAGCACGTTGATCAGATAGGGCCACCCATGGAGGCTGCAACCTGTTGCGTGACCATTCATCAGTTGTTTTGAAGGACTCTTGATGGGTGTGGGGCTTTGTGACAGGGCAACATTACAGCACTAATGTGGAATGTGAAATGGTGTATGTGTGTTTACGAGAGGGGATTACACTGTATATGTGTGTGTGCTTGTGCATGCCAGCATGAATGATTACATTCATACATGCATGCATATGTGTGTGCACAAGTATGTGTATGTATGTGCGTGTCAGCGATAATAATAGCAGAAGAACTGTCTCAACAGTGAGGGCACAGAGGTCAAAAACATCCTAACAGTAGGCTGGGGGACAGTTAGCGAGGCTAGCTAAGGATAGGGAGACACATGGCTGACCCAGTTCCTTTGTTCTCTACTTTGTCCTGCTAACCTACTGAAATCTAGGTTTTCTTCACCTCTTACCTACATATACAGATATGTTTAAATACAAATAGAGCTATTTATTAGGGCTGTGACTACCATTACTTTCATTGTGGATTAATCTGTCGATTGTTTTCTTGATTAACTGATTAACTGGTCTATAAAATGTCAGAAAATGGATTTTAAAAATGTCGATCACCGTTTCCCAAAGCTCACGACAACGTCCTCAAACGTCTTCTTTTGTCCACAAACCAAAGAAATTTAATTTATTTCCATATTTAGGAAGCTGCAATCGGAGAATTTTGACTTTTAAAAAAATTATAATAATAATGAAAATGAATAATTGTTTATCAAAATAGTCTGTGATTAATTTAGTTATTGATCCACTAACTGTTGCAGCTCTACTTTTTACCTCTGGCAATCAAATAAAATCTGTGACTTACTCAAATTAGCATTAAAGGTTAAAAATGTTATAACTGGCCATTGTTGAATTCATGCTCACCAGGGTGACTCCTAACTACTGCCAACTTTAGCTGCTGATAGCTAGTTAGCTCAGGTTGGGAGCTCTAGCACAGGAGCTTTGACCCATATGGGCCAGGGCTAGCTATTAAACACGCTAAATACTGCAACACACTACAGACACGTCATAATATCAAAACTGTTATTCAAAATTGTTTATCATCTCAGTTAAGTCTTGAATGTTTTCAACCACAATTCTTACATATTGTATCTTTAAGTTGTCACATTATAAGTAGCACAAAACAACTAAAAGTTATCATTTTTACTTCACAAATGACTTAAATGATTGATCAATCATCAATTCTTTAATCAATTATTTCACCCCTAATATGTAAAATATAAATAAAGTTATAAGACTACATATATATATGGAAGCCCTAAACGGCCATGCATTCATACATTTTATTTCCTCCGTTTTCCCGTGATAATGAGTTAATTTCCTCCGTTTTCCCGAGATAAACGGGATAATTTTCTTGAGATAACAATATAATTAAGAGAGTGTGTGTGAATGAGTCAGTCAGTTAGTGTAACGACTGTAAATGACCTTTAGTGTGATAATCGTTTATAAGAACATCTTGTTTTCATTTAGTTTACTGATATTCTTTGAAGCCAGGTTATTATTTCATGAATTATATTAGATGCTAAATGCGGGACTTCTATTTTGAAGGCGTCTCGCTGTGAACCGTGTGTGTCTGCGTGTTTGAAGTGTGCCTGCATGATTTTTGCTTAACGTGATGAAAATGATTTACTTAGCACCTGGCTGATAAAGGGTACAAGCTCTTATGGTGGTCCAAAGGTGTGTTCGAGTGTACAAGGTTCCTGTAATAAACACCATCAGTTAGAGAGTCTGACCATCATTCAGCCGGGGATGCTACAACGACACATCAGACTCACTTAGATTGAGGATTGAGAAACACCGCCTTATGTAAATTACTTGTGCGAATTCCAGCGCGTCCCGCCACTTAACATTAACCACCATTTTCGATGGTAACAGGACGCTAACCCTCTTTCTTAGAGCGATTTGTATATCATTCATTCATAAAGATCTAGTTTAGCGAGTTTATCAAGTGAATACAACTAACACCTTTATTAATGCTACGCACTTAGCTAACTCATCTAAAGCCTTGAACGAAGACACACACCCTCGATGCTTGCTGTCAGTTAATTATCAGTTACAGTTAATTATTCCGTCGGATTTGGGGCAAATAAACCCACAGTCAAACTCACGTGAGTAACGTCAGGCGAAATGCGGTATTCTTTATTTGTAAACACAGATAGCTTGTTAGCCTTGGCTAGCCTGGTAGCTTCCAGATAGTGGGCTTGTTTAATTGACTAGGCTTTTTGATTAGTTGGGAGCTAGTGGAGGGCAGCCACTGACAAGATGGCGACAGCCGGTACCACTGACTCTGAGCTTCATTGTGGCTCCTCAGAAACCTACGAGTGACGTCACGCTGGCTCTGTTCAATATTTTATACAGTCAGTGGGTGTGAGCAGTATCTTATGTCAGTTTAGATAAGCTGAAGGTAGCATAACCTTTAGATAGATAATGTCTGTGTCTGTCTGTCAATGATAAAACCTTGCTGACTTTGTTGTAATTTTGTTGACTTTATGGCTCCTGTATTCTTGTGCCACCACCCTGTTTTAGCATTTACCAGTCCCCTCTCCCCACAGTAGGTTGCTGGTCAGAAAAAAAGTTACATAGGCTCACTTTAAACCTCTCCTCAGGTACTATTAGACCTTTTCAAATTTTGACTTGTCATATTAAGAGGAACATTAACGATGGCTCTGGCCTATTCAAGAGTCCCGATCAGCCATGACCGGTGAGCCGGCACGCACAACGCCAGGTCCCTGAAGCTGAAGTAACTAAATGGAATCAAGCTGTCATTTATTTCATTATTTTCACCTGTGCTTTCTCTACTGTCGACTCATTATTGCCGTCGAGATACAGGTAAATATGTGAGACAGACTGACACCTGTGGATGTTCACAGTGAGTTGTATCTTACCCAAACAGATCACTGAGGACGTTTATTGTTGAGGGTATTGATTCAAGCACACCCGATACGCACGTGTGAGGGATAGAAAAAGTCAGAGGGAGATAATTGAGACTCAAATCTACTTTTACGGTTGTTTCTGTTTGCGCAACATGTTCTACTGATAGCTTGACTTATCACTGAGACGTGCTGACAAAATAGGCACGTTCATTGAGGGGGGGATGGTCCGACATGTCAAAAATCATTTCGTGCATCATTTGGTAAAAATGTTGCATGTTGATAGTGAAAATTATAGTCAGAATGAGGCTAAGCTTACAACAAACTGTAGTAGATTTGAGATAATTTAACATGAATATTGCATTTGCTGTTTATTTCATATCTGAGCACCAAACTTGTACCCGAGTTGTGCCAAATCAGTGGAATACATTAGAATATCTTATCTGGTATCTTACACATTTGCATGTTTGTTATCTTAAGCTCCCTGGTTTAGAGGGTAAAAATATGAAAAATGCATGAAATCTTTTCTCTGTGTTAGCCTGGCAGGCAAATCTACTTTTGTAAAAGATAAAAAAAAAAGGGCAGACGTTCATCACTGAGTCAGTACAGGCGGCGTCTCTCTCTAGTCAGGCCTGTCCTTTGAACAACTTGGTCAAATTAACCATCGAGACGAGTTCAAAGCCAACGATTCCAATGATCTGTGTTAGGGAAGGAACTGGAAACAATAGATGACATTCCCACATTCAATCACCGCTCCAATAACCCTACCTCACACACGCTTACAGAGGCACAAACACACACATGCTCAGATATGCACAGGGAAGAAGTACACAATAATCCCACTCATAGCCACACACAAATTCCCTACTTTTTAGCTCAGTGCAGTCCCTAAGCTACATGCTAAGCCCTCGGCCATACAACGCAGATCCTCTCTGCTCTGACATACTTTCTTTGTGCTTGAAAAGAATCTTAGCACTGGCAGTCAGCCAGTGTGCGCGCTGCCTATTCATACCACAGGGCTCAGCGAGTTCGCTGTGGAGAGGCCTGCTACCTGCAGAAAGTCTTTTCAGGGAAAGGGTTTATTATCTAATGTCTGCAACTTGTTCTGTGACAAAGCATTCCAATGTTTGTTTTGTTGCTACAAAGCTGAGGACACGTAGAGGTGACTGGTGTCAATTAGGGTAACGTATGCTATGTCTAGCTTCAATACTCTGCAATCACATCACAATAAATGGCATATACGATTTGCTACTTTCTGATGTACTTGCTTTCCGCCTCTGTACGTGGGTTACGTGGCGACGAGCTCCGACATTACACAAATAATCAGTCACGAGGAGTGCAACCCAGATAAATAGCACAAAATGACAAACAAACACTAATATTGTCGCTTCAACAAAATTCAAGGCATAACTGATTAAATTAGTGTGACCTGGAGCGTGACTCTTTGTGTTTGTGTTACTGACTCATAATTCCCAGCAGAGCCTAATGTAAACACTTCAGGCTGCCAGGTCATATTGATATCAATGTTTTCATATAAAGCCACAGGGTTCCAACTAGTTGAGAAAAACATATTTTAAAACTTTCCATCCAAGTAAGTTGCACATGACTCTAACTGACTGGAGGTTCAACAGAAGGATTAGCTTGCATACAAGCTGGTCACGTACAGACGATAACAGTGGTGAAAATACAATATATAACTTTAAAGGAATAGTTCAGCATTTTGGGAAATACACCTATTTGCTTTCTCACAATGAGTGAAGAATTTTTACCACTCCCAAGAATTAGGGGTGTAACGATACACAAAACTCAGGGTTCCACACGTACCTCGGTTTTGAGGTCACGGTTCGGTTCATTTTCGGTACAGTATGGGAGCAAAATGCAAAACATAAATTTGCTTGTTGTGTATTCAGAACTTTTGTAAACCAACAATTTATTGTAACATATAAAATCCGAAAATAAAATGTAAAAAAATACTGTTGTAAAGTGCCGCCTGGTAATAAGTTAATAAATTATTCTCAAATAAACAAAATATATATAAAATAAGCTTTTCAATGAATAAAATATTCTCAAACAAAAACTATATGAAGTATTATAAATATAAATTCCTCACAGCTTGTTAAAGTCTTTTAACAAAACTTTTCCACAAGTAAAGCGCAGCACTAACAGTTCCAGCATGTAGCCCTGTTCAGTTTTACTCAACCTTCATATTTTTTGCCAGAAATATTAACTTGAATCAGTTATTGTGAGTACAGTATTTCATTACGAAGATATAAGGGCGACAATATGCACTTTTGGACGATTTATTGACAGTCGCGTTTTATTGGACAGGCATCATCACAGTCACCTACACTGTCACTGTGCTCTGTAGCGCTCGTCAAACAATGGTTTGCAGTGTTCCGGCATCTCTGTGTGGAATAGTAGTGTTCAAGCCAAAATGAATATACATGTACATGACTTGGATGTGGTGTTCAAGCTCTGGTTTTCTGGCTAGCATTAGCTATGACGTATACGGGCTGCACGTGTAGCTGCCGGCGGAAAATAAACACACAACTTCCGTTCCAGGAACTCACCCGTGCACAGCCGTGAACCGAACCGAACGTCCTGTACCGAAACGGTTCAATACAAATACATGTATTGTTACACCCCTAGTTACGTACATACTGTGAACATAATGTGCCAACAATAATCAAAAAGGTCGATAGCTTATATACTGTGATAACCAGGGTTCAATTCCAGCATGGAGACCTAGCTGCATGTCTTGTAATCTCAAGGAAAGAAAAAGTTAATAAGTGCATAATGATGGATTTATTAACGTTGATAAGGCATTGTTGTCCCTTTAGACCTAGTCACTGCAAAAAGCGTAATTAAGTAGCGATAAGATTATAGTTAACTGCTAATAAATGCATTAAAAAAAGGAATTACTCTTTGTAAAGCTTAAAAAAAGCATAGTAAAAGTTTAATAACAACATAATTGGTAAGTGAGGTAAACTCAACAAATGTGTTTGTAGGCTATGATTAACAATTATATAGATTTATTCATGTTTATAAGCATCTAATAATAAGCTTATAAACACTCATGCTTATTGCAAGGACCTTTATATAAGGTATTACCATACATTCAATCACTTTCTTTCTCACAGTGACATGAGAAGATAAATTCAATCTTGTGTCTGTGTGAAGTACAGAGCTGGAGTCAGAATGTGGTTAGCTTAGCTTAGCATGAAGAATGGGCCATGGGGGAAACAGCTAGCCTGGCTACACAGCACTCTCATAAAGCAAATAATTGTATTTCTCAAAATGTCGAATTGTTTGTCATTGTTTCTTTTATAGTTTCTTTACCAATTTTCTTTTCTGTTAGTTTCAGCTTCAATTTAGAGTCAAATAAGGTTACATTTATCTTAATAGAAAGATTATTTTGAATTATTTAAAGATGTACGATTTTGAGTTTAAACCATTACAGAAATAACAGATTTGATTTCTGGTTTGTGTTAAAGACATCCATTTTTTGTGGCACAAAGCTATGTATTGAAGTTAGCATGCTAACAAGCTAGTCCCTAGCCACTTTTTACAGCAAGAGGTGATATTGTGATGGTAAATGACACCAACACTCCCCTTGTGCACCAAGCTCCCAGTCCCAGCAGAGTCGGCTAATAGGAGTGCTAGCTGCATGGCTAGCTAAGCTAACAAGCTAATGGCAGCTACAGTAACCAGCAGTCATTGATTACTCTGGTAGTATGCTGCCCCCTATTTGTTCGGAGTCTGAATTTGACATATTGCCAGTTCTTCCATATTGCACCTTTTAGAGATGAACTGGTTAAAACAACCACATGTAGAATTTAAGTTTAAGCAAAAATAGCAATGAGAGTTGGCTGCTTAAAAGAAAATTTAAAAAAGCAAATTACATTTTTTATCACACAAAGCATTAGCTTAAATATATGAACAATGAGTACAGTGAAACATGTAATATTCCTCTTTGTCATCATGCTCAATCTTTTTGCATCAAATATATTTAAACATAGTATGCGTGTGTGTTGTGTGCTTTTCAGGTGACCCGGACTTCATCTGAGAGCATCACTTCAGTCCCAGCTTCCAGCGCCTCGGGCTCTCCCAGCAGAGTCATCTATGTAAGTACTGTACTGCCTCTGCTCACCACTTTATCCAATAGCATTCTCATAAGGGTCATTATTTTACACATGCTCAGGAATAGCATATTATATATAAGCACCTCTTTCTACTGCCAGGCCAAACTCGGAGAGGAGATGCTGGACTACAAGGACCTGGCAGCCCTTCCAAAGACCAAGGCCATCTATAACATAGACAGGCCAGACATGCTGTCCTACTCTCCATACGTCAGCTACCCGTCTGAGGAGAGACACTACGGAGAGGTAGAGCAGCCTCGCTGTGTTTCACTTCCTCTTTATAACTTTACTTCTCTCTGGTCCAGTGGTGGACGTTAACCCGTTACATTTACTCAAGTTTTTAACTCAGGTGCAACCCCTGTCCCAACTTGTTTGAAATGTGCCAGTGCCATCAAATTAAGAATAAGTATATATTCACGAAAACCAATGAAATTGATGAGGTAAAACATTAAATAAATTGTCTTACAGTACATATCAAAAAGGATTAGCAAATTATCTCATTCTGTCTTCTGTTCTATTTTACACAGCAGCCCAACTTTTCTGGTGTCTGGGTTGTATAATATGGATTTTTTTTATATGATTTACACTGTCAAGATCTTCAAAACCTATGTATAATATACGATAACAACTGAGAATTTAAAGAAAATAATTCAAATAAATCATGACCTTTTATTAAGGACTTTGATTATGACTTGAGTATTAGTCTCGAGCGTTAATGAATCACCAGCCAGAGATTTTTCCCAACCATTTTTCCAAACAGTTTCTCATATTAATGACCTGTAACTGCTCTATTAGTGATTATTAATTAAATCATTAGTAATAGTTCACCTAACCAACCTTTACAATGGATTTTCTTATTGAACATTTGTAACCAAATTATGAATGATTAAAATGATTTATATTATTATATCATATATATATAAGATTATATTATATGGAGTCACTTTTAATGTATACAATCTAATCCTAACAAACAGGTACTCTGATACCAATGCAACTGAACTAAGCTAATAAGCTTATATTGGCCAATATCCTACTTGATATTAGCTAATTTGAATTTATGTGTTCATCTGAGTAATCTAATTTGAATATATCAACGTTTTTCCAAGTGATTTGATTCATGAGAAGATGATTTGATTTGATCAGAGCTGATTTATTCCTCAGGTTTGATTGATTGAATAAACGTCCTTTGTAGTCTCTCCCTTGCCAGTTTTTTCTTTTCTTTTCTTTTTTTTTACTTTTCACCTTGCTATCACCCCCATCATCATCCTTCACTCTTACAGTGAAGTCCATAAACAGTCATTCATCAGCGCTGCGCTTGCTTCTCTTTCACAAACACCCATCCTTTCCAGTGCAGTCACCGTCTCATAGCCCTGAGCGTGTAAATTGAACGGTATATATCGGGGACTCACTTCATCCGGCCAAATCCATCCATCGGGAATGTCCTCACAATGGACGGCATGATTCTCTGACATTGAATGATCACTCTCACAGTTGGATGGTTAACTCATATAACCACACATATGAGTTCGTCCTAATCATTGGCTCTCTCCCCCTCTTCATTTGCAGTCCCCTCAGCTGCTTTCTCCCACTCCTACTGAGGTAATATACACTGTGTCTCACTGTGGATGTCACACCCTTCATCAGTGCTTTCCTGTTTGTGTGTCTGTATATATGTGTGTATGTGTGTGTGTGTGTGGGGGGGGCCCAATAAATAGAGTTTTCAAAGGTTTTAAGGTTAGGTGTTTTAATTGTCCACACAGATGTTACTGTTCTAATTAAAACAGCTAAAATATCCTTTAAGGATAATTACAACTGGGGTCTTATGTACATAGTGTTAGCCACCATCAGTGTAACTTATTTAAGTAATTGCGAAGATACGGTGACATTGTGACATCACTAAAATTAAGTCGGATGGGCAGTCAGCGATTCTGACATTAACCACTTTATTTGTCTATACATTATAGACATTTTAAAATGAGATTGGTCAGTTGCAACGATTGTCCTCGAGCAACATTGGGAACAAAACCAACTCGGCAATGTCTGATCGCGGTGGTTCTGGCTCCATCATACTTCTTTTTGACACCTTAGTCATTGCCCACATCTCAAATGTAGTCAGTGATTCAAATAGGTCTGATGCAGCAGATGTGTGACAGCTGACCAATTGACATGTATGAACCTTGAATGTGTTTTCCGTAGACTGGGTGGACTGACCCCTTTGAATAAAGGACCAGTGTTAGCTGTGCAGTTGTCAGGGAAAATTCAAATTGAAATTATGCTACTCCAGATGAGTTAGGGATATTGGGAAATATGCATTGTTTATTCTGTGACATATTCCCAAAAATAATGCAACACATTTAATTGGGCTTTTATTGCATATCCATGCACATGCATACGTATAGGCACCCATATCCCAATATCCCTAACTAATTTTGAGTTGTGTGGTTTGTATTTCCTTTGAAGTAAAATCAGTAGCCACTTCTATGCATAATTGACGTCAGTGAAACGCTGACACTGTATGCCAGCCATTCCATGGTGACTCTTACGCATGTGTCCATCCAGGGTGATGGGGAGAAGTCGCCCCGGCAGCGGAGACCCTCCAGCCCCAGCTCCAACAGCTCCCTGGGAGGCTACGGACGTTACACCCCGTCCCGTTCTCCCCAGAATTACAGCCGACCAGGTATCAGCCTCACACCCACATGAGAAAGAGTCCTTTTTCCATTAATGCAGTTCTCATGTAAACACTTCCAAGTTTATATCTCTAAGTTTCTGAAGCATTACATTACCCATGAATCTTGTAACATCACATGCATACTCTTTCCCCTGACAGTACTTTTTAATAGTGAATCATAAGGAAATAAGATGGGGAATAAAAATGCTCGCTTACTGTATTTAGGGCAAAACATCTGCTACAAAGATCACAAATGATTCATCACTTGCTGCATGTTGAGAAGATTTCCTGCTGCTGACCATACCCCAAACCAGAAATTAGATGCCATGCTCCTCTGCGGTTTGATTAAAAATCTACCACCTTATTATCACATTGTCCAAACCCATTGGATGATCTAAAATCAGAATGGCTATCAAGCTAAGTAAGCATCTGCTATTTTTACTTCTGAATAAAGTTTTTCCCCATGACAGCAGCAAGTCACTCTTGCATGATACATCCTGTTCAAGCATTGCTTCAACTGGAAGTGACGTTATTTCCTGTTTTGGGCCTCTTTTTTATCAAGCATCTCAGAATTCCCGCTAGGAAGTGTACTGCCGTAGGACTACAAAACACAAAGTTTTGAAACTTCCTACATGGATTTCTTTCAGCAAGGAGAAGGATAGACGCTTAAATATGACTTTTTTATGTTCTCCTGGCAGCTGTGGTTTGGAGTGTTAATCATTGGAAAAATGTAAATGCAAAATGCCACTACAACACTATGTGTTTGTCAAAATCAATACCAATCTTAAATCTCATATTTCCCAATGTGTCATTTCCATAGCAAGCTGTTAAGTAAACACTGAACACTATTTGCGTACTGTTTACAGTTATTAGGGAGTACTGCCGTATGAGAAAGAGTTGTTAACAGCCTTTGTATATTCACACCCATACTTATGACCAACCGTTGCTGGCCAAATTGCATTGGTAGTATAGTCATCTGATTTTGACAAAGAAGAAGAATGTTTTCAAAGATGAACCTCTTCAAATAGTAGATAACTTTGATTTAGTTTTGTTAGCTCTATCCAAACACGCATCTTTTATAATGTCTGTTGGATGGTTTATTCAATGTGCGGCGCACCAACATGGAGAGCATCTTCTCTCCCACTGTTGATGAAAAGATTTTTTACACTAGGCCTTAAAAAATTACAAATGTGCATCAATCTCAGAATTATTTGGCACTTGTTTTTGATTTCCTACTCTGGGACACTTGATAAATAAAGGCCCTGATTCAGAATAATAAATTCAGTGTTGGTAAATCACAGAACTTAGGCCATGAACTGCCTCATGTCTTGAGTTCTTCCATTCAAACTTTTGAAGAGGATATAGAGATTGCTTTATAAAATAGAATTAATTAATTCAGTCATTTTGTAAATAGAAAAATATTATGATTGTGGGATATCCTTAAGATTTACTGCAGATATTTAAGATCAATATTTATGGATTGGCTGTGTGCTGTCAACCTTAAGTAAAAGGATCACACATGTATTTACAGGTATTTATACATACTATTCCTGTTCATCATGCAATTGCAAAAATACATGATTAAAAAGAAACTTAATACCTTCACAATTCATCTGACTCAACATGTGTCCTGTAATCTTATCGGTCATTCAGGGCCTGAGATATACATTGGCAGTAGACCCAGCAGCCAGGCCCGTGAATCCTGTGCCCTCCCTTTGCCTCCAAATCTCATGGGTGCCATTAAGTACCCCTCCACCTGTGCAAGGGACTCATCTTCCCTCCCCATGTACTATTCTGGTGGTACTGAAGGCAGTGGTGGCGTTGGTGGTGGTGGCAAATGCTCACCCACACCAGCAGGGGGCAGTGCAGGCTTGTCCTTTCACCTAAACCCCACCACCCTGGCCATGCTGCAGCAGCACAACTACATCCCTTACTTCAGAGGTATCAAAGCACGTGAGACCAAGACCTGGTCTAATACAGAAAATGGACAACTCGCATTACTCTTGTCAGTCAGAAACAAAAACTGCTGGCCCTTTCAAGAATTTTCCAAAAGCTAAAATTTGAAAGGGAATTCAAAGTGCCCCAAATGCTGGGTTTCCAAGGTGTTCCCCAAGCAGAACAGAAGTTTGCAACCCTTGGAATTAGGGTTGAAAATATGAAAAAAGTAGCAAGTTGCTGGTCCATTCTGTGTTTGACCGGGATCAAAGGTCCTAAAGAATGTGAGTGCTGTGATACAACCATTGAATTGACTTCACTTGGCATGGCTAGTGGTCCATCACAAAATTAACCATGTGTTGGAAACTGGTACCCTGGGTCTTTTGGTTCACCATAGACCCATGAGTCATAACAGGAAACAGAATGTCTGACCTTTTGTGCGCTGCATTTCAGTCTGTAACCACTGTTTGATCACTCATGCAGATTTATTTTCATTAATTCTTGAACCAAAGCCATGGAACTGCTAATGCTATGCACGATACCACATGGCCTTGAATTCAACATCACAAATCAGTTCTGGAAACATCCCCCTTGCACGCTGCAACCCTGCAGACAAGCTTGTCCAACCAGTTCCCTTTGATTCATTTTCTCCTCAACCCCTGGTTCTCCTCACCCCTCAGGGTTCAAACTGGACCCCCTACCTGACTCTAACCCTAGGACATCCCTGCATCTCAGTTTACCTCCTCCTAACGGTAAAAAAAATACAAATAGTCTTTCTCTTCTGTGTTTCCCCTCCCCTACTGGAATGGTTAGCAGGTTGTGTGATGTTGTCCGGTACTGTGGTGTTGTCTGGTTTCATGGGGTGCATCAAGGTACATTCTCAGGACCACTCAGTTGTTTCTCATTCTGCTTGCTATGTTCACTTGTGTCTGTGGACGTGGTTGTTGTCGTGCATGGTTTAACTTGATATAGAACCTGAGTGATCTTTTAAAGGACAGTTAAGGAGGATTTCATTTTTGTGCTTGTCTGTTCAGATTGTTGACCTTATTGTATGTCCACCTTTGACCTTTAATCTACCCCCATTGTTTTTCTGAAATGAATACCTTGTTTATTGTAATGTGTTAGACTTTAACCTATGGTGTTGACCTGCTTTTGTTCTCGATGTGAATCTGGAGGAGAGTGGAGGGATCTGATGACTGATAAACAAAGACATTGAGGTTTGCAGGCAGGGTGACAAGAGTCCTTGGTGACGTCTGTTGTTTTGACAGAGGCACAGCTATGAACATTATCAGCAAATGTATTTCTTGGAAACAACTCCCTTGACCAAGGCACTGACAAATACTAAAATGTTTCAACTGCAAATGAAAGCGATAAGATATAGGGATTAATCCACTTGTGTTTTTTTAAGACTCGCAGAACCAAAGACTGTGCGTCTACATTAGATATCCGGTATACTCGTCATCTGCAAATGTCATAATTTCCAAATTTTAGCAACAAGTAAGAGTTGAAAGAAAATAGATGATGACACAGTTTAGACTAAAACTAGGAACTTGGATTTTAGTTTTGTTACTAAAACAAAAACCTAATACCTTCAGTTCTTTTGGCTTTAAAAATTGTGCTCACTCACAAAGGTGCCGAGATTTACGAATTAGTGGTCAGACATTCATGTAAATTGTTGAAAAGTGACAAACCAAGAAACCAGGAATGACAGTAAAGTTACCAACGCCTCTGTTTTGAACATCTGCAATTTGAAGTCTAGCTATCTGGTTGAAATATGAGCTACCTTTGCAGGGTTCACATCTGATTTATTGTTCAATAAGGACTTGTTGAGGTTGGATTTCTATTTTGCCACCTCCTTCCACTTCTACTTTCAAATAAATGATTTGCTATTCTTGCTTGCTCGCAACTGTCAGCTACCCAGCTGTTCCAAAAGTTTTAGGATCTGTAGTTTTCCTTTAATTTTGTTATATACAGTTTCACTAGAATATGCATGTTAACATGGAGGGAATGAGCCCTGAAACCTTAAAGTAGGCACACATCTAACATATGCTTGCTGGAACCATGGCTGATTAGAAGGAAGAGGTAAAGAGGGCAACGACATGAGCTTCTACTTGAACATTTGTACAGAAAATCACGAACACGCGTTCCAGGGTTTTGGTGGCTTTTCCATGACAGGGTGGAGAGGCTGAGACTTTCTCCGATCTGGGAGATGAAAGAGAAGCAGGGGGAACGAAGGAATGAAATAGCCCAGGCAGGCCAGAGCTGTAATTTAGGGGTCTGGTTACCAGTTGCAGTGGCATGTAACGTAGAGCGCTGTTAGCCCTGTTCAAGCCCAAGCTGTTCCTAACATGCCGTGAAAGAGGGCTATTTGTTTTCATGCAACAGGCTCATGCTTTCATGATTGATTAGGTCTCCTCAAATGAGCTTCTGTTGTAGTTGGACTTAAGAAAAGCGCAGGGTGCTAGGATGTGTTGTCTAATGATAGAAGTTGAGAGCGAGTTGAGGTAAGAACCATGCAGGGATGAATGAGGCATGCTTTTGTTTTGTTTTTTATTTCCCCATTCTTTTTTCATGATCCTCAAACCATCTTTTAAATCTTGTTACTGTGTTATTGGTTTTTAATTAATGAATGGCCTCCACCTTTTGATGAATGTGTAATCCGTTAACATCTCCTCCCTAAACTTTCCTCCGACACATCCTACTTTAGCTCCAGATGTTTGTGTGGAGGATCTGCCCTACATTTAGGCCTGCACTAACACTACTCTGGTGTGTTCGTGTGTGTTCCTGGGCATGTGTGTGAGATTGTGTGTGTGTGCAGATCACTACACATTAACAACACTGCTGTGTGTTTGTGTGTGTGTGTGTGTCGGTGATCTCATTCACTTGCATCCAGATTGCTGCCGATGGTTGTCTGAGGGAGACGAGCGTGTGTTCAATCAGCTAACACTCGCTCATGTACACCCCCAATCTTGTCTCTCTCTCTCTCTCTCTCTCTCTCTCTCTCTCTCTCTGTTTCTTCCTCAAAGCTCTGGATGTAGAGTGTTTATTACTTTTGGCCTGAGGGGTGTCAGTGACTCCATCACCCAGCCTGCCTGTGACGTGACACAATGGGGCTGTACCCTGGTTGTGATCATAGAGAGAAAACATACATGGATGCAGTCAGCAAAATTCAAATGTTTACTACTCAGAAGAAATGGACAAATGCAATAACACCCATTGGGCAACGATGAATGATGAGTGAATGAATAAACGACGAGAGCAGACCACTGCCAACATGTTTGCAAGAACTTAGCATTAAGCTCGAAAGCTAAGTGGAAGTAAATGGCTGAATACAGTATAGAGTGAGAGCTGAACAATAGCTGCTCTTCCCTGACAGCTGTTTCTAAACATTTGTGGGACCTTTTCCAAAACCAGCAGGGCTTTAATCTGCTATAGGTGTGTTCATGGTCTGGTTTGACTTGGCATGTCAATCCATCCCGGCAGGGATTTGCATCTCCAGCAGAACAGGGTTACCTGATTGAAGGCACGTCTTTAACTAATGAAGAGCTTGTCTTGAGTTGCTGATATTCAAAAGCAACAGGCTGATCCATGGCCATGACAAGTGGTCAAAGGAGCAGCTGCAAATATTATGCTTGGTTCCTGCAGTATAATTGAGGAAAAGCCGCCGCTATCAAAGCTGCTGGTCTCCCTCTGAATTTATTTATTGTGAAGTGGAACAATCAGGAAATGACGAGTTTTAAGCAGAAGGTGTCAGAAAAGTTACCACAGGTAAAAATTGGGACATGATGGCAAGCACTCATTGAGACATTGTATCTCCCACTGAACAGATGCCAACCATTTACATCAATTGCATACTGTATGTGTCGCACAGCCAAGATCATCATATTCAGGTTTCAGATCTTCGGCACTATCAAAGGAGGACTATTCTATCCAGGTGAAAGATAGCAGTCACCCCATGTGGAAGATTTAGGGTGTATTATTGGATCTCATTCACCAGTTAGGGTAAAAGGGAGCGTGACATTGACTACACATTACAAAGATTGTCTGAAGTAATTCAGGCTTTACATTGAGCGGTGGTTGTGAACGAGAGCTTTACTGGCCAGACATCCTTCAAGACCTCACCTAAAGTCATACGCTTGGGGTAAAATGCAATAGTACTTAGCTTTTAGAGGTGGTGCTGCTTGTCAAAGAGAGGAGCCACATGAGGTGGTAGAGGGAGCCAGGCATGCTTCCCTGTGGCACTGTTCGAGATGTGATAAGTTGGCAGAATGCATCTGATATGCTTAACATATACACAACACAATAACATAACACAGATAACATCACGAAGCTCACCTTAGTGTTTGGAGTTCCCAGGGGGATCTGGAGGACGTTGCTGGGACATTTGATCAAAGGGACATCATAGCATGACATTATCTATGTGAAAACGGTAGCTTTCAAAATCCTACAGGATGAATTTTGTGTCCCATCACTCGACACGTCACTAGAGTGGTAGGGTTCTCTACCAAAAAGTCAGTGAATTTGTTTAAAGACTTTGTTTCAGTATAGAAAAAAATAATACAGTAAATGGCTGGGTTATCAAGTCACCTGCATCATTGTAATAATAACAACTTAATATTTGAGATTTATCAATATGGTTACCATAACGCTCTATTTTTGCAATTTTCTCCCAACCCTTTCCCCTTTTGCCTTTCATGCCCACTGCCCACCCTACTCCCAAACTGGAGGTAGTGAAAGCGGTCGGAGTACCCCCAGCTTATCCACCTATTCTGATGGCAAATCCCCCTCCTCTGCTTCTACATACGTGGCTGCTCCCCGGCATTTCCACATACCAGGTAGGCCTTGGGTTGCAACTCAAAGTTTCATATTTCCTACATCGGTACACGTCCAGCAGAGTAGGCTGTCATTAGTTGACATGAAGGGGTATCAAAGATGGGTTATGGGATTTCCAGAAAGAACTTGTGCCTGCTGTAACATTTATTATTAGAACCTTTGTCTTTCTGTCAGAAATGTGTTATTAAATACGATACATAGGTTTAGGCTGAAAAGCTTCTGTAGTTGAAAGTTTTAAGTCTGTTGGGACATAACCTACCCAACATGATTGCATGTCCAGGTTTAAACTTCAAATGATGGAGGTTAGGAAATGCAAGATATTTATTTGGTGTTTGGTGTTCATTAGACTGCTTTCTTCTCAGGTACATGCAGATAAGTCCCATGAATCTGTCATGTGTTAGATATGGACCCTTACGCAAGAATATTTTGTAATCTTAAAGCCATGTCCTTTTTGTGAGGTTTGCTTTGCGTTCCACATCTGATTTAGCAAGCCATGTTAACTGAAATTAAACTTGTCAAGACACGTGCTTCAACTTGATGAATGACACTTGAACATGAGTACATGGATGTGTGTTTCTGGGATTTTCCACAAAATGCAAATCTATGGCTCTTCATATTGTAGAGCTGTAAGTCCTGCCATTGGAAATTAGCAGATGGACATAACAAATTTACAGCCCAACCTCATCATAAAAACAACATAATAGGTCGACTGCATGGAGCTGATCACGACCCATATTTGCATTTCTTCTTTGGCAAAGTTCTCTAGTGGTCATAGTAAGTATTACAGCAGCAAAGGAGGAAGTCAAATAAAGTAGTATAAAGAGGGATAAGGTCTGCATAGGGACAAGATGGGTAGCTTGGTAAAACAAACACAGGATTTTCACCCAAAAGCCAATGGTGAATTATTTAAACTTACCAGCATAGTCAAATTACATCACATAACGTAACGTAACCTAAGTTATGTACAGTACAGTACAGTTGTTAAGTTAAGTTAAGTTACACAAGAACATTTCTTATTTTGACCTAACCACAGTGTTTTCCTTAAACCTTTACCTTCAGGTTTGGTCCATGCGTGCCTGGAGTGTTGAAACAGCCAGGTTGTTTTGGGAGTCACTGGCAATCGACCTAGTCGTTGTTACACTTTTGAGAAAGGCAGACTTTCTGAACATGACTTGTATGACAGATATGGACTACTGTGATTTTAAAAGACAGTTCTCACTACCCAGACACAATAGCTAAGATTGGCTCTGCTCAAATGAATGGTTCTTGCATGACGCCCAATGTCTTCACACTTCCATGACTTTGTCTTATGGTTTGTGTTCTGTATACCTCCAGGACTCTTTTATTCCCAGCGTCCCCACCATTTGCTAATTTCAAAGCGATTTCTCTGTGACGCAGCAATGACCTGACATGAAACTGTATCACTTAGAATTACATTTACACTATACTTGAGTTGACATTAAACGACATTTCCTTCAGCACTTTCAGTCCCCTCAAAAGGAAAAATACGTTTGATCCAACATATTGTTCCCATTGACGACTACACTGTCAGTCAAGCAGGGGGGAAAAAAAACCTCCCATGTTGGAAGCAAGTTAAGTGGAAAAAACAGCCAGTGATTATCCACTTAATGGCTTTCATAGTCATCGTCCTTATTGCTTTTATATGGATATTGTTTCAGATGCTGGCAGGCACTGAAACAAGGCCCCGAAAAAAAAAAAGCCCAGATGTGTTGTTTTATTGTGAGTCATGTTTCTGCTGTGGCTTAATGTGTGACAGTTGTTGCTAAGCATCTCGTTTCAGAGGCCTGTCTGGGTCCACTGACACTAAGATGGATTAGAGAAGCCTTGGGGTAAAAAGATACTGTCCCCATTATCCTCCAGAGGCACTTCCTCTCTCAGTACAACAAGACATCAGTTACCTTTCAACTTTGTCACTATTTTTGTGATGTTTGTAATATTAATTTATTGATTCCAGTGTTTCCCACACATTAATTTATTTGTGGCTGCCACATATTGATTTTCTATTTTTGGAGCTGCACGTCCCGTTCTCACCCACTCAAGACATCAGTGAATAGTCTGCCAGTAAAACCAACGAAGAAGAGGAGGAGGACTATTTAACGCAGTTGGCTTGACCATAACTTCCTCAGCGAAGAAGACGGCTGGCCTCATCGTTGAGATCAAGTCCCCACAAAGAGCACCAGGCCTTGAAGTCACAAAAGCTAACATTCTGAAAGACTCGTCTGTAAAACAGTGGTGAAAGCCTCACAACCCCGCAAAATGACTTGTTTTACTGTCAGAATTTGGGCAATTCAGTCCAATAAAATTTGGAGAATCTAGAAGTGTCGCCTGATTAAATTTTATCCGCATCCAAGTTAGCTCTGCGCTAAACTGGAAGTTAGCCAACTCGGCCGGCGGAAGTCTTGAGTGCGCATGCTCTGCGGCCTCCACCACAATTAAAGTCTGATGCTGTGGGAAACACTGGATCAATTTGAAAAACTCTAAAGGGTGCTAATACGAGGTTGCTCTTTGATGCCATGTATGGTTTCCGATATTATCCTTTGAGTGTCATGAATTGTTCTGCATCAAATAACCTCCCATTCAACAAAGACCAAGACACTGACTTATTTTGAATATGTTGCATGAATTATATTAAAAGTGCTGATGTTTCTGATGTGCCATTAAAACAAAAAGAAGAAGAAAAATATGTTGAATCGAGCTCTACTTCCCCCCCTCCTTTGGCTTCTTCAAAATATCTCATCTTTCAATAACTGCTAACTCATGCTTCTTTTCTCCATTCTCTCTCTTTCTTTCTCTCCCTCCCATATTGGCTTCTTCCATTTTCTTTCCTCTGCGTCTGTCCCCATCTTCAGAGACTATGGTCAAAGATAATCTTTATAGAAAACCCCCCATCTACAGACAGCATGGTACAGTCTTCTTCCTTGTTAACACTTCCTTCTCTGGTCTGGTCTCTGCACGATGTGTTGCATGTCAGCTCCTCATCTCCTTCCCTTTTTTTTTTTTGAAAAGCCTGCACTCGTCCGTTAAACTCCATGGATCTACATGCATAGCGCTGGTTTAAAAAATGACTGCATCTATGTTATTTTATGTTATCAAATCAAATTAGACAAGTGCAGAATCTGTCAAAGTTGAACATTTTGACAGGGGGCAATGTTATGATGAGACTGACTGAAAGAAACCATATATTATTATATTTTGCAATCCAAAGGTAATGACGAAAGACAGCAGACTGTTGAGACTGCCCTGAGTGCAACTTAAATGCTTTAGTCTGCACTGGGCAAAATTTACACTTTACAATTTTATAAGCCAAAGTGGAGGTTGCACGATCAAACATGCCACTGACTAAAGACAGGCAATGGTGTAGGTAGTTGTTCACAGTAACAGTGAGATACAGTAATACACTCCAGTTTGAGTAATACATCAGTAATACAGTAACACATCATCAATCCAATACCTTTTGGAATTTCATCCATGTTGAACAATTCTTCAGTGCATCGTTTACTTCCACTGTCAGCACCAATACAGGAAGAAGTACTTCATCGTGCAGTACAGCTAAGGCAACACGACGGCATCACGACGGCATCACGTTCAAACAGTGTTGGTGGTAACTTGAGTAACGTGACGCCTTGGTGCTGCATTTCAAGTAATCCATTACTGGAAGAAAAATTGATGTCTGATCCTTTCCTTTTGTCGCCACAAAGATAAGATAAAATACATATCATATACGAGCTATAAGAGCCCATGTTAAATCTGTATGCCTCTGCCCAGTACGCTGTCAGATTGTTAGCAAAATAAACAGCTGTAAATATTATATTGCTTCTGTTATTCCTATTATAAGTTAGCAATTGTTGGCTGTAAAGAAGGCAAAAAAATGACGGAAGAGTCAATACATTCAAAGGTACATGTACAGTTGGCTACACGCCGTCTGGACGATATAAACGACGCGCGCAACAAGTCACAAAGAGGTTTTACTGTCATTTTTTGGTAACTCCAAAATACTCTAATGTGTTGCTTTTCTCAGTAGATAGCGCAGTAACGTTAAAGTTACTTTTTGATGACAGTAATCTCGTAACATAACCCAACACTGTTTGTTAATAATGATTATTTTCAGGAATGTTTTATTTCATTGGACAGGACAGTTTAGTGGCAGACAAGGTTATAGGGGTTATAGACCCCCCCAAAATTTCACAAATCATGTTTTCAGGGGAGCTCATGTCTCATTAAGGGGGGCTGAGACCCCCCTGGGTCCCCCGTAGTTCGCACCCTGACAACAATCCTTCCCTAACCTTATTCAAGTGTTTTAGTTGCCAAAAAAAGAAAGAAATGAAATGTACAGTTTCAACATATCTGTGATTTGCAGAAAGGTACATTGCCCTAATTTATTATGGCGATTGGGTTGGTCTTAAACACTTTAACATGATTGACAGTTCCAACTTATAGAGGGCGGCTTGGCAGCTGTTTTCAGCGATACCTAATTAAATGGTAGATTTAACGTTTAAATTAACTAGAAGGAGGAGAAAACTCTAGCATCTAACATCATACTGCTGTTGGTTTTTTTTTATCTTGGAAACAAAGTCTACAAAAAACATTGCCCTAAATTTCAATATCTGATCCGACAAATTGTTTATTCATCTCCTCGTGGGACCGATCGATGTAATTGGGGGACACTTGGGTGTTAATTTGTTCACTCCGTTCATGCATGTCTGCACTCATCTCACCGGCTCATTTGTTGGTTTCAGTGGTGATGTTGTGACTGTGTGTCCACTTGTGCGTGGTTGCATACATGATTCACTTTGTATGGTGACATTGTTGTTGTGCCAATCACTGTGTCTCTCCCCTCACCACTGTTTGTGTGTCTTATTGATGGTGTACACTTCTTCTCTGTAGTTGCCCTCGAGCTATACAGTATGTCACTGACAACACGATGACACAGGAGTCCAAGGAGCTTTCATCACCTCTATCACACCAGGAAATATCTGTCTTTATTAGATGTGACAAGTAAATCAGCTGCATATGGCATACAGATTTATTACATGACTGTCAACATCTTGATTGTGTGCATCCAAGCAGACATGAGGACACTAACTAAGGTGTGTGCTATTTGTCAGTAAGATGGAAAAAAAGATCTTTATCTACTTAACCTTGGAGCTCCGTAAAGTGACATTACATTTGAATGGACTGCACATACTTTTGTGAGTATTGGCCCATTAGTTAAATGATCTGATAAGTGATAAGAAAGTTGTCATCAAAGTCATCTAAATCCCTCTGTCTGGTGAACGTGCTAATGCTTTAGCAGGAAATACGCTAGGTGGTCATAACATTTCCCACAAAGAATGGTAAGGTAGTTTGTACACAAAATGTCAAATAACTTCACTTGTATGAAGTCATGCACGCAAATTCACATAACAGAGAATAAACTGAGGGATTTGGGAGCTTGAATAAGTGATTTGGGGATTTATTAATTCTATAGGACAATTTATGAATGGCATTACACCTACTGTGTTCCATAATAACCAGACTAAAAGGTCTATTACAGTCACCAGAGGCCCCATGGTTATTGCACCGCAGGAACCGCAGAACAAACAGAATACTGAATAAAATAATAAAATTAATTGCCCTGAGGGTTATGTTAAAGAATAGAATTAAAGAAGTGTCCAAAATTAAAAGGATTCATCATCTGGGGAGCATGTATGCATGCGTTCAGTTTCTATAAGTAATAGCAGTAATCTACTCATTTGATTTAGAGATATTTGAGTACAGTTTGAGATTTTGGGCCAATGTTAGCGGGGAAGGAGGAGGTCACAACAAATACAGAAATGATCCTATGGCCCCATAGGATTATGGGCACTGTGATTCTTTATTCAGAGGAAAGCCCATGGAAATCCAGCCATTTTCAAAACAAAGTGTCTTGGATCAAAATATTCATGAAGGGGAAGTTTTGACCCAGGTCATTTGCAACCCTCATGGGACCAAATCCTGAGCAAATTGCATTGAAGTCATGGCTATAATGGGTCAAACTCCCAAAATGTCAGTGCAGACCTGTAAGTGTGATGTGGATATAAATGTTAGTGGTTGCTATCTGTCCAGTCTTACTGTGCAGTCACACAGTGCATGTAGAGCTCCCTGTAGATGCCATCTGCAGCTGATGATGTCATGGTCCACGGCTGAGTTACTGTAGAGTTAATAGTGCAGCACAGTGGCGCCGAGGGGCAGATGATCCAACACGTTAACTGTGACATCCTGTAACATCTGACTGTTTTACAGCTTCTAGAACATCCTGGCAGGATGGGGATGATGGCAAGGTGGGTCTGTGTGTATGTGTCTGTGTCTTGTCTGTCCACATCTGCCTCTCTTCAAGTCATTTTTCTCAAACTTTGCAAATTACTGTACATCCATTTACTAATTCACTAACTCATACTTCTCCATCATCCATCACTTCTTGGCATCTTCTCTCCTTCTGTCTTTGTCTCTCTCTGTCTCTCTGCCTCTATAGAGGACCAGCTGGATGATCTTAAAGAGCGAAATAGACGGACACATGGGTCCAGAAGACCTGGATCCTCGCAAATCCACCTGCAGTCTGCCCACTGACACCTCCCAGCCTAGTGAGTAACCAGTTTGTACGGTCAACCTGGTGTGAATGACATGAATACAACAACATGGATCTTAACAGTATCCAAAGCGTAAAAATAGGAATAAATATGTATGTCTCTGCAGATTTCCCCTACAATAAGTCTGCTTCCTTACCCGGATATGGACGGAACGGCATCTACAAGGTGAGCTGCAGTGATCGTGAAATAAAAATGCTAAGTAGTGATTAACACCTTTAACGAACTCTGATTGGTTGTTCAGCTAAATCAGGGGTCAGCAACCTTTACTATCAAAAGAGCTATTGTTGCCCCCGTCCCTACCCAGAAAAATCCACCTGGAACATATTTGTGTCTTATAATGAAGGTAACGCAGCCTAGAAAGTCTAAATCACCCTATCAGGATTATTAATAGGCCTAAATGAGCATTCATTTATATTTTCACATCATGTGGCAACTCTGCAGTGGGCTATTTATGCTTACAGTACAAGGTACTTGAACTCTGCATTTCCATTTGAATGGTGCCGTGTTTTGGTGCATTTAAGAAGTAAAAGAACTAGCCTACAATAAACAGAAATAGTAGTAGAGTAGCAATACAGGACTATATATGCAGACCTGCCTAAGTCCTCCCTGTGTTGTGAAAATGTCCAAAACCAGAGCCGCAGGTTTCAGACCCCTGAGCTAAGGGAATCAATGCACGATAAAAGAAACAGAAATAGGAAAGGGAAAACCATTTGCGTCTCTCGCACCCATTTAGTGCAGCTTCTTCTAATTATTCCCCTCCGCCTCTTCAACAGTGCCGTTTTTGTTAACTTTTTGTCGGACTTGTTCTTGGTAAGAAGCAGCTATATCAGCGATATTGGTCATAACAACGGTTTAGTCTTGAGTTTTCTAGACAAGTACGGACGACTGCAAATTGGTGGTATAGAAACGTGTCTTCTTTGACAATGTTGTACTTTGGGAAAAAGTCCCCAGTGCATCATGTGATGCCGTGTTTTTTGCAGAGGAAGTTATGGTCGAGCCAACAGCGTTAAATAGTCCTCCTCTTCTTCTTCGTTGGTTTTACCGGCAGACTAAAAACCACACCCCCATCCACTGTTATCCACTGAGTACATAACATAATGCTATTCACTGACGGGTGTGCTGTCTTGAGTGAGTGAGAACGCAGCTCCAAAAATAAAAAAATAATATGTGGCGGCCAATAAAGCACTCCAATTAGAAGTCACACAAAGTGAGTGCACCCATACTTACACTAATAGTCGTCATTTGTTGGGAAACTAAATCCTTGAATGCACAAAATGACCATGGTTGACACAAGGACTCAGCAACAGAACTCAGCATTTAAGTCTCTGTATTCTCTTCCATTTACATTGGATTGAACTGGGGGTTTGTAACTTCCTCTGATTTCCCTGTTGGATCTCTTTAACGACCAACATTCCAAGAACTTAGATATTAACTTGGTGAGCATAACCAGCAGTACAAATGACTAAAAACTACAAGAATAAACCCAAATTGTAAGAAATGATGGCATTCCTATAATCCAACTACCTACCTCATAACTTAAACCCTTGCCTGACTCTTATCACACCAGGGTTTGTATATTTCCACCAAGCCAACATGACACTATAACCCAAATGAAATAATAACCAGTCCTCAGAGTCTTTGGGTCCCATCCAGTTCACGTCTGGCACAATAAAACCTGGGCCCAAAGCCTGGTTAGGGCTCAAGCCATGCCAGGGGGTGCGCTCGATTTGCGTTGGCTCTCGTTCTGAGAACTTTGAGCATTGAACTCATTGCAGTGTGACTCGTCAAGGGAAATGGGGTGTGACTGTCACCATGGTGTGGCGAGAGCTGACTGAGGTGTTAGGGAGATCTGACGGTAATTGCATTATAAGCCGCTAGGTAGTAGTGTTTCTCATCCGAGCTCTATAACCCGCTCTGGTACAGTCATCAGACAGACCACAGTCTTCATGTCTTTACACCATAGTTTCATCAAACTCACGCACACACACACACACACACACTCTACTTATCAACACAGGAGGCCTCAGAGTAGCATTCAAGACCATTTGACAGTGTGCCTTCTTTTCAAAATGCAAACTTTTCTCTCACAGGTTTGGTATCAGATTACACAGGGGATCAGTCAACCATTCAGTCCTCACTTAGGAAGGGATCTAGTTTATTATGAGGACGTTGGGGGTTATTTAGTCTATCATCCAGCGACATGAAATATTGCTGCTCCCGCTCTGTGTTTGTTGACGGATAGAGGACAGGCAGACAAAACAGTACAGAGAAGGAAATGAAAGCTCAGGAGCCGGGACCGATTCATGGCACAAAAATATATTGAACTATTATTCACTCGCTGACATTGCCGGTTAGTGTGTTTGACATGGTGGATTAAGCGTGTTTGCAGAAAGAAGGGGAGGTTTTATTCTCTCCAAAATCTGGATATATGTAGCATTATGCCTGTAGAATACAGTATTGTTCTGTGCAGGTATATTGTTTATATGCAGAATAACTAAAAGTGCTCAAGTTCAATTTAAAGTCAAACAGACAGCAATCAATTATGAGCCTTGCATCTACAGAAACACAGTGGCTGGCGCTGCTGTACTTAGGCACAGTGGCGCCTCGAAAGAAATGCTAACACCGGTTTGCTAACACGCTGACATTATCATGCTGACATTTTGCAAGCAGCATTTATCGTGTTCGCCATCATCTGATAGCATGTTAGCATTTTATAATGCTAAAACTAGTTAGCACAAAACAAGTTCAGCTGAGGGTGATGGAACCCCACAGCTTTTGTCATGAACCATTGTACCCCGGTCACATTACCAATTAAATCTTTTTCACTTGAAAGTGTACTTCCGAGTCAATAAAGTAGACGATCATTGACTCATTGACAGCAGCCAACCTCAACAGAAAAATGTAAAAAAAAAATTAGAAAAAAACCTCACACTTATATGATAGCAACCCATATTAGACAGATTAGGTAAAACAAGTGGACAAACAACAAACCCAGTGTCACATCACTTTCTCCCTCTGATGTTACCCTTCATCAGAACAATGTGTCATGCTCACTTCCTATTGGTCACCCTGAAAGAATGTGAGAAAAGCAGTGACTAAAAAGGCTTTCAGATGAACTCTGGCTCTGATGAAGACCAGCGATGGAGCAAGACGTCTGAATTATGGTCTAAAGGGTCTTTGTTTATATTTGTGTGTGTATGTGTGTGTGTTGCTACAGGCCGCTGAGATGGTGGAGGATGAAGTGGACCCAGACTCCCAGAGCTGGGGAGGCATGAGAGGTGAGAGTGAAACAGTGTCCAATGTCAAGGTTCTGACATTAAGCTTGAACAGTGTCTGAGGGTGTTATGTTGGGTCATTTGTTTTACTGCTGAAGACCAAACTGGAGTAAACTACATTTCACTACATTTTGACCAAAAGGTTAAACCATAATCATGAAAATAAGCTGCAGATTAATGAGAAATGAAAAAAATGTTGGAGCCGCATTGTTGAACCATTGTAATTGTTGATCCTTGAAAATAAAGTCAGAAGTTAGCAGTTGTTTGGTTCCGGCAGAATTGTTCCCACTGAAATCCAACGTTCCTCTCTAATGATACTGTTAAGGTTTATCAGGATTATGTTCTCTAATATACCTTTTATTGGTTATTTTATTGGATGTTTTCATTCAACTAAACAATGTCTTGACTGTAAATAGCCTCTTGAACTAATTTATAAAGTTACTTCTGGCCACTGCATCGGACCACACCAATTAAGGTGTTGAATGGCATTTGTCTATACAAAAATTGAGGTAAAAACATAATTTCTGTAGCACTGCCTTTATACCTCTGACCATAGAATAACTTTCGACAGGCTGGGGAGGTTTATCTGAGGCTATACTTTATGTCATTGCCATCATTGATCATCACCATGTCCCCACTCCCCCAGGTTTCTCTCTCCGGACAATAGACAGAAAGTCTTAGTCACTGCTATTGGGTTAAATTGAGTTAAAAATGTTCCTGAACATCGACGAAACCCTAAGAATAATTCATGATGTGAATTCAGTTAAATGGTTGTTGCAGAGTGGTTACAGTAATTTCAACATGAATTTTCCCACAAAAAAAAATAAAAATCCAGGACATGAAATGACAGGCCCTAGGTGAGTTGGCACGGAATTACTCATGAGTTAACAGAGAGAAGTCTCAAGAGTGCCCCAGTGTTATCACCTAATGCAGAAAACAAACAAGACTTTTACCTCCGGAACCTGGGACTCCGAAAGTAACTTCACAACTTAGTATCATATTTCCGTTAAGTACAGATCTAAGGTCAGTTTACAATCCCTGATTACATTGTGACCAAGCAAGCAGAACTCCTCCAGCTCCAGATCAGTTACTGAAGGTAACAACGGAGAGAAGTGATGTCATTATTTTTCCAGCTGTGGAGTTATTGGTGTGTGTTTACAAGTGTGTGTACAGTCCTGGCTGTATCTGAGGCAGAGACTTGAGTTGACAGGATGCCAACCTCATTACCGCGCGCTCGAGTGTGCGGAGCGACCGTTTATAATGCTTTTGACGCCTTTGAAACCCAATATTTCTGAAGAGACTCAATTCCACGAGGTGTAATTTATTTTCAGGCTCTATTATGGTAGTTTTCATAATGGCCCTGCTATTCAAATAAAAACTTGTTCCACCAGATTAATCCCCCTTTTCTCTCTCTTTTCCTCCCTTTCAGAATACAAGGTAAGATTTCGCTTATTTGTTAATGCTTCACAAATAATATTCTTGGCCGCTGTGTTTGGACACTGGATTATGATTGTGTTCCTTAATAAATCTCCCACAATACTTACTTCTTTGTGTGCGCCAGATTTACCCTTATGAAGTTCTGGCAGTGACGCATAGAGTGAAAGTGAAGCTTCCCAGAGACGTAGATCGCACCAGACTGGAGGTGAGCTCTAATCTTCTTCCTACCCGCTCTGACGTTCCCCCCCTTCTATCCACAGTTCATTAAAAAAGCCTGAGAAAATGTTTAGCTGTGGTTTAAAGAATGACTTGAGAAATCAGAACACTGCAGTTCTGGGTAAAGCAGCAAGGCACTTAAGCCAGGCGGAATAAAAGTATCAGACAAAGCTTAGAGCATTTCCAGAAGTGCCACCTCCAAATTATGTAAAGGTGGATACAATTTGCTTTTTTTTTTGGTTTGTTTGTTTTTTTCTGTTTAAAAAAAACAACTATACTGTCAAAGCATGTGGACAGTGGTGTCTTATGTGTACTGCAGGCAAGTAGATGAAAGAAGCCAAGGACAGTAAACATATAAGGTTGAAAGGTATGTTTTCTCAATCAGGTGGTAGCACGGGCAAGTTATCGACATGAAATACAGTAAAAGCTTCCCTTTTGAAGGTAAAGCACTCGTTAGAGCCTCTTATTGTGAACCTGGGAAAATTAAGATTTGCAGAACGTTCAATTGTGTGATTGACAGTAGACAGGAAGGTTGAGCAAGGGCAGACTGTCCACTAGTTAATCGATTGCAGAAGGTGTCCACATTCCCAAAAAATAAAAGCATCAAATTTGAAAATGTGTCACCAAATATACTTAAGCGTTAACTTACCTGGATGGGCTGGATCGGCCGAGTAAAGTCTATGTGTGGGAAACACTGTGAATATTATACATTTAGTAGGTTATGTATTAGGAGATGGTCAAAGTTTAAGGTGCCCTGCAGGCAACTCATATGGTCACTGCGGGCTACTGGGCTTATAGGCTAACGTTGCTTACCTAATCTTCGTAATGTGCGTGGTGGCATGTATACAGTTATGCTCCCACCAAACAGCGTTGACCTAAACCCCCACCCAACACCTTTGGGTGATACAACCGGGCTCAGTGACTGCCCAGCCTCACTAATGTTATTGTGGTCGAATGGGATCAAATCCCTGCAGCCAGGTTACAAAATGTGGTGGGAATGCCTGCAACCAGAAGAGAGGAGGCTGTCATAACGGCACATTAATTCTTATGGTTTTAGAATGACACAGTTAACAATGACGTGTGGGTATATTGGTTTTGGTTGTAAGGGTTTTATTTGCTGCAAGAAATCTCTTTAAATGTAAGCTAAATAAAGTCAATAAATAGTTGGACTTGATTTAAAATGAATATTATTGGCAGTAGTGTTGGCTTTACCTTCTGATGTTGTATCACATTACCTGCTCTTGCACTGGGTCGTTGAAAGTTTAACCCTACATGCACGTCTTATTTAAAAAAAAATAAAAATAAGCACAATTAGACTTAATGTCCCGTAGTAACTAATTCCCTCCAGTTGTTTTTCTTACACTACCGATTAACAGATTCAGAACTTTTCATTAAAAACAGGTAGTCTCAGATAATGTTCCACATAAAAAGAAAAAAAAGCCCTTTTAAAACCTTCAGATTGTGGTCTGTCTTGCGGTGCAGTACTGATGGTCTTGGAGTTTCGTGGTGCTATTTAAAAAAGAAACCTCCTTTAAAATATTTAAACCTTCAGTAACCCTGCTATAAGACCTGCCTGTGAGCGTTTAGATTATGGGAATATTGTCCCAAGAGGAGTCAGACTGTCGTGATTTCGAGGTGTTACTGACGCAAGAGATCCCCTTTGTGGTTGGGAACACTAGACTGGAGTGATATTGTCATTAGTGTGTGTGTGTGTGTGTGTGTGTGTGTGTGTGTGTGTGTGTGTGTGTGTGAGAGAGAGAGAAATATTCC
>OMLP01045520.1:0-18449 GCA_900302685.1 Spondyliosoma cantharus
AGTAGAGGACATGAGTATGTCTTCCCCCCCTTGAGTGTGAGTCCTGAGGTGGGGGAATGGAGAGAGGAGAGAGGCCTTGTTTTAACCCTGAAATCTCCTGCATTGGGAACATTCAGCTCCTGTACAAGTAAACAGCTGTACTCCAGCTGTGTGAAGGCACTGAACTTTTCTCTTCTTGCAGGAGTCAGAGAGTCAAAGTGGACCAAGGTTTTAGGCTCAGACTTTTCTCCTAATGGCAGCTGGCGGGTCCTGTATAAGCCTCCTGTCGAGAAATGGATGGCTGACATCCAGTGGAGAATTATACATGGAGCGATAGCTACGAACAGACACAGAGCTCACTTTGACCCAAGCACTGGGAAGGGTTGTCCTTTCTGTTCAATAACAGAGACCTTAGACCACCTGGCGGTGTCTTGTCCCCGATTGGTAGATGTTTTTAAAATGCTGCAGGAGTGGGTGGGGGGCCTGGGAGAGGTTTTCTCTGTTCCCCTCTTTGTCTTTGGACCAAAATACACACCCAAGAAAAAGGCAAACTTTGGTTTTAAATCAATTTTATTTTTGCAAGTGCCAAACTAGCGATCTGGAAGTCGAAAAAATAAACTGGATGGACAGACCCAGTACGCTGTCTGAGGGGTTTAGTGGCAGCCCGTCTGAGGGTAGAACACACATTTTTCAGACTAACCAACAACCTGGATGGTTTTAAAGCTGTGTGGGCTGTTAGGCAGGTCTTGTGCTCACTGGGGGAGGATGGCTCTTTGGTTTTACATTTTTAGAACGATGGTTGTTCTATATCATTTGAAATAAGTATTTAAGGGTTTCTTAGAATGTTGTTTAAATAAAGTTACTTGAAAGTCGTCTTCTTCTTCTTCTTTCATGATGGGAAACATTTCATTCCACTCTCATCATTTCCTGGACCCAGAATATAGCCTTTAAATCTGACCATGACTCATTTTGACTCAAGCTGTTTCCATTCCCTGCTCATCCCATTGTTTTGCAACCACCTGTTCCTGCCTGTATAAATTCCTGTGTACTTCATTCAACCTGCTGAAGCGGACTCTGTTTAGTGTCGTCTTGTCCTCCAAGCACTCGCTGCTTCCAGAACCCTGACTCCAAAAAGAAGAGTAGTCGAGAGGCCAACGTTTTTCAATGATGTCTGCTATTTGATACTAAATAACAAAAGCCAGTGTACAGAAAAATGCATTACATCTGTTATATGAGTAAATGTGTGTCCACTGGACAATCAGCAGACAATATGCAGCATTAGCACTGAAGCGCTGCATTTGATAAGCGTTTGAAAGATACTGTATTTGTACTTGTATTGATCCGTAACAATACACATACAACATTTTATGAGAGGAAACAGGTGTGCAGTAGTTCCCTGAGGGAGAGAGAAGAATCACTTCATGTTCACTGCTGGATAACAAATCTGCTGCGGAGCCCTTTGTGAAACACTTGAATAATATATGACATTCATCTATGATGAAATGTCTTGATAGAAGAAAAGGTTTCCAGAATGCATTTTATTTTACGTAACTAAAATGATTTGAATGAGGAGCTGCATCATTAAAACAAATGTACATGTATTCAAATCAGAACAAATATTGATCACTCCAATAGATTAAAAACAAACATGTTGCAAAATTTGTCTTATTTCATTATTTAAAAGTTATTATTTTTTCCCTCAACAATGAAGTTTCAAAAACAAAAGTGGGTTTGAGTCCTTGTTCAAGAAATCAAAGAAAATCTAATTCTTTATTTACAGAATCCTGAGTGTTTACATTTGACAAACTACATCAGCTGTGTTAACTCAAACTTCATCAGTGCAAACAGGTGACACCATCAGTGATTGGTTGAAAAGGTTTGTTGTTCATGTCATTGACTCTTGAAAAAAGACCTTCTTCTTCAGTAACAAAACAACAGAGTAAAAATACTCTGTTACATGTAAAAGTTCTGCATCTGAAGTTCTACGTGCATAAAAGAAAAAGAATTACCAGCAAAATGTCATTAAAGTATCTGAAGTGAAAGAACTCCTGTGTGATAAATAAAGATTAGAGTTCCAGGACTTCAGCTGATCTGGTAGTTTTGTTTATGACGGTGCAGAGTGTGTCCCAAACCACAGCTAAATATATAAATATACATCTACTGGGAACACCAGCTTGACAAAAACCTAATACCTTTTTCAGGGGATAATCTAAAGTAGTTTCTTCCTTTTACCACCCTTTAAAGTTTCCCCACTGAAATGAAAAAACTAAAGATGTTACAGATGTTCAGTGAGGATGAAAGAAGCCTGCAGGCCGGCATAACGCTCCAATGATCGTCACACAAACTCGAAACTCAAAACTTCCCTCAATCAGAACGAAATTATTATTAAAGTTTTCGGGTTTTTCAACAATAAAAAAACAAACAAAGCAAACAAACGAAAAAAAACAGAAAAAAGACAGCGAATATAAGTGAACAGACAGGTCGACAAGTTTGAAATAGGCCATACATTAATGCAAAATGTAATGATCATTCACACAGACAATGAGTTACACCTCAAAGAATATGAAGTCCACCTTTCCCAGTACTTTGTATATTGCTCAGCCTGTAGTCTTAAGGAGAAGGTCATTATTTCCATGCATTGTATTTCGTTAACAATGGTGATCCAATCATTCCTTGATGGCAGATTTCTCTGCAGCCATTCCCGTGTAATGACCGTCTTGCTCGCAGCCAAGAGCACTTTATAAGAATCGTTGTCCTGGACCATAAGTCCAACTGGGATTTTACCCAGGTACATCCATCCATCCATCCATTATCTTCCGCTTAATCCGGGGCCGGGTCGCGGGGGCAGCTGTCTGAGCAGGGACGCCCAGCCTTCCCTCTCCCCGGACACTTCCTCCAGCTCCTCCGGGAGGATCCCAAGGCGTTCCCAGGCCAGCCGGGTGACATAGTCACTCCAGCGTGTCCTGGGTTTTCCTCGGGGTCTCCTCCTCCCGGTGGGGCATGCCTGAAACACCTCCCGAGGGAGGCGTCCAGGGGGCATCCGATACAGATGCCCGAGCCACCTCAGCTGACTCCTCTCGATGTGGAGAAGCAGCGGCTCTACTCCGAGCTCCTCCCGGGTGACAGAGCTCCTCACCCTATCTCTACCCAGGTACAGTGTAACAAAAGAGAAATCAGCTGCTAAACCAAAGATGTCTGTATTTCTCCGGCGGGTTCTTGCCAATATGGTTGAATGAGGGGGCAGGCCCAGAATATATGAAAGGGGTTTGCCATTGTCTGTCCACACTGTCTCCAGCATTTATCCTGTCCCTGGTAACCCTGTGTTTTAAATTTCAATTTAGGAGTCACAATCACATCTTATTATGTTCTTCCAGGAGAATTCTCGCCAAGCTCTGGAGTTGGTGGTCCTAGCCTGACCCACCCAAATATCTCTCCAGTCATCCTCAGACATCTCCAGGCCAGACTCCCCCTTCCATTTCTGCTTAACCTGAGAAGGACAATGGTTCCTGGAATTTTGTAGTCTTTTATAAATTTGTGATATTAAATGTCTGTCTGACTGTCTTTAGCCTTATACGCATCAGTAAATATACTGATCAGGATGGAATCCCTATTATGTGTTGGTTTGATTTCCTTGTAGAAGTAGTCTCTGACCTGGAAATACCTGAATCTATCCTCTCTTCCTCTGTATGATACAGTATACCTGCTGGTATAAACTCTGAGTCATATGCCACCCATTTCAATATTTCTCGATGTTTCCCGAGATGAAGCTTTTTACAGGTGTTGAACCACACCTTGAGGGCAACCCTGGTCCAGTGGTTTATTTTATCCAGGTGAGGATCATGGTGTTGGCAGCTACCTAATAAAGACTGGTCGTAATTAGTTTTATATATTTTGGAGATGTCTTTTGGGATCCAAACTCCCAGATGTTTAATAGCAGGGGTGTCCCTTTTTAAAATTTGCAAATTTGCCTTTAAAATCAGCATTCAGTGTTAAGTTGTAAGAGAGTATCTGGGTCTTACAGTATGTGTATTCAATTTATACCCAGAATATGAGCCAAACAGACTCAGAAGGGACATTAATTTGGGTGTACTTCTCTGTAAATTTGTCAAGGTGAGCAATATATCATCCGCAAACAGACTTATCTTGTATTCATTATCTCCAATTGAAATTCCCTAAATCTCCGGGTCCTCCCTTGTTGCCTGAGCTAAGGGTTCTATAAAGAGCGTGAAGAGGGCGGGGCTTGGTGGACAGCCTTGGCGACATCCTCTCTCTAACTTGATGGGTTGTGTTAGGTGGCTGTTGATTCTTATTCTAGCGGTGGGGTTTGAATAAAGTGATCTAATACACTGAACAGATTTTTCATTAAAGCCAAAAAATTGCAGTACTTGGTAAAGACAGCCCCACCCCACCGAATCAAACGCTTTCTCTGCATCTAAACTGATCAGTGTTGCACTAATATTATCCTTGACCACATAGTCTACCACCTGGAGTGTTCGTCTGATATTGTCCTGTGTTAGTCTTTCTCAGACAAACCCTGTTTGATCTGGGTCTGTCATTTCAGAGACAGTGTGTTCTATCCTTTTGGCCATAATTGAGGCAAATAGTCTATAGTCCACATTCAAAATAGATATTGTCCTATAAGAACTGCATTCTCCCTTGTCCTTGCCTTCCTTAGGAATTATAGATATTACTGCCTCATTCCAAGATTGGGGCAACTGGCCTTCCTTAAGGGTGTGGTTAAAGCATCTGAGGAGCAGCGGTGTCAACTCAGGCTTGAATGTTTTGTACCATTCACTAACAAACCCTTCTGACCCCCCTGGTGTTTTATTGATCTTCAGACGAGAACTGCGTCACTGTTACGGACCAGTCGAGTCTAGGGAGTTTTAAGTAAAGGTAACATATGCTAGTCCTAACCTGGAGTGTGTGTGTGTGAAGGAGAAAGAACGTGGGAAAGAAGAAAGGAAGAAGATGGACTGGTTTTCACCTAGAGAAAAGTGTGGAGGTGGGTCGGCCTACTGGAGATAGCTGGTCCTCCAGGACGACACCGCCGCCAGCTCAGACCGGTGCTCTCTCAGGAGCGATGAGCTCCGTCTTTGGTTTTCAGTTCAAAGTTTTTAAAAGGACGATGGTGGATGGACATTCGTGCACCAGTCTGGTTCCCAGGAGGGTAAGGTGCGTCTCGTCTTCCCTTCAGTCGGCGTCTCCAGCGTGGCCCGCACTCAGGCTGCCACACAGCCCCCAACACCACATACACAGGTGAGTCTCCTTTTCTTGATTCCAGGGGCGGAAAACCACACGCCTCTCCAAGTGAGGTCATCTCAACCTCAGCTTAACCACACCTCTTAGATCTGTCATGAAAACCAGTCCATTAATTTGTGAAAAACAGAGGGAAAGAGAAAAGAAAGAAAAGGAGGAGTTACAATCCCTCTACTCCTAACAGTCACCCAGTTCAGCGGTTGTTATCTCTGCTGTCAGTATGTTATTCTGATGTTCTCCTATTGATGGAAGATCCAGAGATTTTAAGAACTCCTCAGTAAGTCATCAGCTTTATAAGGTTGGGTACATATTCAGCAATCCTTTGAAGCCTACTATAAGTAGTAGGCTTCAAAGGATTGCTGAATTTCTTCTAGTTTATGGCACATTTTGTTGTTTTTAGATTTCTTATTTTGTAAACAGTTCTTTCTGCTTGTTGCTTACGTAGTCTCCAAGATGGACGCTTCTTAGCCTTTGGGCTGGTTTCATGATATTTTTGTTTAATAAACCAATTTTTTTCTCATTTTCTTCATCATAAATTTGATTAATATCCTGTTTAATACATTTTAGTTGGGCTCATACTTGTGGGTCTCTTTGAGTAGAATGTTGAGTTTCCTGGTTCTTCAGTTTTGACTGCAGTTCCTAAGCGTCTATGCTTCTCCTGTTTCCAATGGGCTGCAAAGGCTGTGAGTTTGCCCCTGAGTACTGCCTTACAGGCATCCCATAGGACATTTGGTGATACTGTTCCACTGTCATCATTTTGCAAGTATTCTTTTAACTCTTCTTTTATATGTTCCTTACCAACTCTATCATTGAATAAGCTGGTATTGAGCCTCCATAGGGTATTTTTCCTTTTATTATCTAAATGCAGAGAGAGATATGCTCCTGAATGGTCTGAGACATCTCTAACGGCTATCTTGCATTCACTTATTTTATGTCTATCTGCAGTTGAAATAAAGAAATAATCCAATCTGTTACATTCTGCGTGGTGAGGGGAGTAGTAGGTAAATTCATTTTCTGTGGGGTGCAGATCCCTCCATATATCTGTCATACCAGTAACTACACATAATCAAAGTTATAAAATGAAACGGCAGTTGAAGATGAAGACACGTCACATGTCCATAAATATAAAAAACACGTTTATTTAAAAAACAATACAACCAAAGAGAAGCTCATGTTGAACTGTACAGTGCAGAGCGAAGATATAAATATCATCACAGAGAAGCTTTGGTTTCACACTGAGAGGAGGACTGCTCCTTTCCCACAATGCTTTGCAGTAAGTCATGTATCTCTTGTTGAAGCTACGCTAACAGTTCCTCCTGATTCCAGTCGAATATAAATCGATCAAAGACTGAAGAGATGTGAACGACAGCTTGTTAAATTCATCTCGCTGCTGCAGCTTTGACAAGTTTTCAGTGGTGAGACGGACAGGAAATAAAATGGCCCATAAAATAATAAAAACACTAAATAGATTTTTTTTAGATCTTTAAAAACATGCACACTTAAAGGACGATTTCAGATGTTTTCATTCTGAATTAATAGAATATTCACATGAGATGTTGATGTTTGTAATGAGAGCAGCTTCATCACAGATGAAAATGTGACATGAAAACTGTTTTACTGCCGTTCACCCCATGATCGCTGTGGGGAGGATCCTGTTTGTGGATCAGGTGTTTGTCACTGCCAGAATGATCAGCAGGAATCATTACAAACACATGAAACATGTGAGTGTCACTTTAAGACAAACGTCCAACAGTCTGAACTCATCCTTTCAGGGCGAATTAGCCTCTTTTACAATCATTTCAGTGTTAATAGCACCTTTCCACTGCAGGCGTGACGTCTGCTACAGAAAAACAACCTGCTGAACGCTCATCAAATCCTAAAATCCAACAGAAACTCTCTCTTCATCTCTTCGTTCAGCAGCCGACAGAACACGTTTCCACATGAGGGAGAAAAAGGTTCATTTTGGGTGAATTATTCCTTTAAACCAACAGATTTCTTTGAGTGAGGAACAAAAACCAGATTTAGATTCTTTGGTTGAACTGTTGGAGTGTAGTGTGGGCTGAGAAACCTCCAACCAAATACTTCTCTTTCATTAAAACAAGAATCAATCGTTGACTTTTTAGTTCATGTCAGCTAAACTGCTGCTACGTTCTGTTTAAACCTGTTCAGATGTTTGTGAGGAGAAACATTTATGAGAGAGGAGGAGCGTCGTTCCCTCAATTGCTGGACGATGGTTGATGATGGATGCATGAATTGTGCTTTTTCTGGTCTTGATGTCGACCAATGAGACGGTCACGCCGTGGAGAGCTCTACCCCGCTGTCACACACCCCGCTGTCGATCTGGACGTCGGCCTTCAGGTCCTGAGCCTGAGACCCGCCTGCAGACAGACACACAGCTCTGTAACCAACAGGAGCAGAGAGCAGAGAAACAGTCATGTGACCTCATCACCTCAGCGTCTGCTCACCTCTCCTCTCATTGATCGTCTTGGTCTCCTGGACGTCAAGGTGACGCAGTGCCTCCTCCAGGACGCTGAGCGCTTTGCACTCTCCAACGGACCTCAGACCAGCCAACAGGTCAGAGACAGTCCCACCTGAAACCTGCAGGACACAAACATCCTGTCAGATCAGGGGCCTCATTTATAAAACTGTGCGTAGGATTGACGTCAAAAGGTGGCGTACGCACGAAACACAGAAAGTGCTTACGCACAAAAATATCCTGATTTATTTATCCTATGCTGATTTCCCTTTATAAATCACAATCCACTCTAAATGTGGCGAACCCGTGTGCGGGTCATACCATGCACATATTTGCCTATAAATATGTGAGTGGGAGTGTGGCCAGTGAAAAAAGTGAAAAAAAAAGTGGTCAGGCATATAAAAGTGGAAGCAAAAAAGCGGCTGGCGTCACACAGGCAGAGAGTCTGTACCACGGGCGGAGGAACGGGCCAACCGGAGCTCACCCCGCTGGATGAAAAACCATCGGGGAATCCCTCCTGAGTGGAGTGGTGACGGAGGTGGAGGGGGACACCGATACCGGCCCAATTCATTCTCATTGTCAACATGAGTGCAGTCAGTGGCACCGATTACATTTGGGAAACTGGACATTGCTGCAAATTGTGCTTTTTTATTTGCCTGTTCACCCACCGTATAAGGAAACTTTATGTACTGCTGCGACAAACCAATTATACCTCCTAACACGTCTGGCATAACACGGCTAAAGGTTGGCTGGGATATCCCTGACCTGTCCGCCAATTCCCTCTGCAATGTGCCGGTTGCCAGAAACCTGAGTGTTGTGAGCACTTGAAGCGGGACTGCCTCGGCTGGTGTCTGTGGGCGCTCCTCTCTAACGCTGGATCCAACTCCGCACATAGATCCAAGAGGAGCTCGTGGGAGTCGGAAACAGCTCATCAGCCACTCATCACTGTTGGCCAGTGGATCTTGCTGGTCTCTGAAGTTCGTATCTCTGTATCCTTCCATTTGCCACATCTTCCAACAGTGCCAAAGCAGCCATTGACGCATTGAGAATACATGCCTTTATAAACCCATCTATTAGGTAGTATCTGCTACACGTGTGAGAATTACCCTGATTGACTAACAGTTCTTCAGACTAACAGTATAAGATAATTATAGTCTTTATTTGTGTGGCAACAAAACACAGTTACAAAGTGTTTTATGCATCATGCATTGTAAACGGAGAAATGGGCTATATGATATAGGATATTAATATATCAAACTGCATTCATATCAGTGTAAACATAATTTGCCCTACTGTTGTCTTACTATTGTCCTAAATCCCATGTGCACTCCAGGGAGTATGTTTGTTTATTCATTGTAGAAATAGTTGGTTTTTTTTATCCATTTCTTGCAAATAAACTGTTCATATATGAGAGGTAATATTACTATTTATTTTACACGATCAGTATCAGTTTCACACAGTATCTCCCGTTTCTTTCTTCTACCATCAGTGGCATGGAGGTGTGGAGGCGTGGAGGACCGCACATTTTCCCGCCAAGTTCTCTTTTTATAAATCCCACAGTTTGTGTAGAGAGTGGCGTACGCCTTCTTTTGTGGGTATGCAACGTTTATAAATGAGGCCCCTGATCTTTACAAGAATATCCAGGACATGAAGGAACAGTCAGTCATCAGTGCTGCCCTCTGGTGGACGGGAGTTTTAATAACTCCTCTCATTGCAGTGATACGTACAATTTGACAGTTGCTCCCTCTGCATCAGAAACTACAATAACAGCTGTGTGCAAAAATAACTTGAAGCCGATTTAATGAAATTAATTTCCCCAAGTAAGTAATTTCTTGAATAACTGGTAAAGTAATTAAGTTACTGTTAAGAGAAGTAACTGGAGCACAACTGAGTGACACACGACGATGCGAGGGCAATGTTAGATTCAGCCGCGTGTGTGTGAGTGTGTGTGTGTACCTCGTAGCTGTCCAGCAGTGTCTTGGCGGGGGAGGGGCTCAGTCTGAAGGCCGTGTTGAGGATGCCCAGACCCAGACTGTGAGCCAGACTCTCCCAGCATCCTTCACTCTCCAGAGCGCCACACAGCTGCTGCTTCACCTCCACGTCCAGACTCACCAGGTCACCTGAACACACACAAAAACAAAAATCGAAATGAGGTTTAAACTCAGTGTGAAGCTTCTTCTTCATTGAACCTGATCGATGTTATGTTTTAATAATAACTTGTGTTCCTTCTCCTGGTTCAGTGGAGATCATACCTGTTCAGCTGCTCATTAAGATGTGAAATAAAGTTACATTACTGAATTTAAGTGTGTTAAAACAATGAACTAAAACAATGAACTAACGAGCGTCCGCAGAGGCGAGCGTCCGCCGCAGGGTTTTGTCACTTCATCTGTGTGGACACTTTACACTGCCAGCAGTTTATGACACTTGCCACATGAAGGAATCAGAGCTCAGGTTCAAATCTAAGACTGTGAATCACTTTTACAGGTCTGATATTTGCAGACAGGCTCACAGTCACAGGTCAGTCACACTCATGTTTCATATATTTTTCTAATTCTTTTTCAGATTTCCTCAGTTTTCCATTTTGTGTTTTATAACTTGCAGGACGAGCGTCAGTGTTTCAGAGAGTAAACTCACCTGGAGGAGGAGACAGCGGTCTGTGTGGAGACTTTGGTTCATATTCTTTACCATTCAGAAGCTCCAACACCTGCAAACACACACACACACACACACACACACACACACACACACACACACACACACACACTTACTTGAGTGATGGTGTAAATAAGCAGAGAGCTTCAGAGGTTCTGCTCTCTGGCAGTTAAAATCTCTTCCTGCAGCTTTAAAACGGTTTAATCTGACTGAGTTTAATTTTTTTAAAGGAAGTTTTGATTCTATGGAAATAATAACTGATTTGATGTGGTCAGAACAGAGTTGTTTTGGTTTAGTTTTTATAGTTTTTTATAGTAATTGTTCTAACATAATGTAATGTAATTTAAGTCTTTATTATTTTCAATATTTAAATACAAGTTTTTTTCGTCAGGGTGAAGTTAAAAGAAGAAAAACACTTTGTGATGACTCCTAATCTCAATGAACTTCTCAACTGATGCCTCCTACCAAGAGAGAGCAAACTCTGAGTATTGTCATCTCATTTTAGTTACTTTATAAGTTAACAGGAAGAAAACCTTTTCAGATGTTTTTTAACACCTACTTTAGTTTTACTTCACTTTCATTAAGTTTGGTGAGTAGTTCTCCACCTGTAACCCAACACTGATATGACAATGTGCTGACACACCCTGATGGAGATGACAGGTTTGAATCACTGAGGATTTTCAGGAGGTTTCTCTTTAAAATAGAGTTGGGATCAGGCTCTTATTTTGAAAGAACATGTGTTTATTTCCTCTGAAGAACAGGAAGTGTCGACCAAGAGATTGCAGCTTCCCACCAGGTGTCAGTTAACCAGCTTTTTTACCTGAGTGCTGGTGGCCATGTTGAGTGGAGTGGTTCCTGGGATGTAGCCTTCATCTTCATCCTCTTCCTCCCTCTCTCCATCACAGCAGTCCTCCTCCCTAAAGAACAGCGGCTCAAAGTTCTCCTTATGCGGGTTTGCACCTGGAAACAGCAACAGAGAGTTAAGAGAGGAAGGCCGAATCAATCGAACATGTTGATCAAGACATAAAAACACAAGGAGTATCCACACAGGAGTGTCTGTAGACACTGACTCCGTCTCATCACAGCTGCTATAAAATCAATCAGTTAATCAAATATTCTGCTATGTTTCCCACAGAACCAGACTTCAATTGTAGTGGTGGCTGTCAGGCTGCAGTGCCATAGAGCATGCGCAATCCAGACCTCCGCCGACCGAGTTGGCTAACTTCCGGTTTAGTGCCGAGCTAACTTGGATGGGTAAAATGTAATCGGGTGGCTCTTCTAGACTCTCCAAATTGTTAGTGGACCGGATCTCCCAAATTCTGACAACAAAACGAGTCATTTCGCAGAAGATGTGAGGCTTTTATGACCGTTTTACAGATGTGTCTTTCACAATGTTAGCTTGTGGGAAAAAGTCCCCAATGCATCACATGACGATGTAATCACACGTCTTGGCCACGACAAAAGCGCTTCAAGGCCTGGTGCTAAAAGCCCAACGCCATCCACTGTATCAGAGTATATAACATCATGCTATACACTAATGGGTGCTGTCTTGAGTGAGTATGAATGGGACACAGATCCAAAAATAGAAAATCCATATGTGGCGGCCAATGTTGATATTGAGGCGGACCAGCACAAATAAATGTATGTGTGGGAAACACTGTTCTGCCTCAAAGGAAACAACTGATCAGTTGGATCAGTGTTATTGAGTCGTGACAGAGATAGCTTAGCTTAGCATAAAGACTGGAAGCTAACCAGCGCTGCCCAAAGAAAAAAATTATCCACCTGCTTTGACACAGCCATCCAAACTCAAGGAACACCTATTAACTTTTGTCAGACCTCTGAGCTTCATCAAACTGTCATCATCAGCAGATGGAGACAAGTCGATGTGGAGTCAAACTTTAAGTCTGGGTTGCTGTGATGTGTATTGAAGTAAGCAGAGCTTGAGTTTGGATGGTTGTCCCAAAGATGAAATGATGATGTTCATCAGTGAGCTCTAGATGTGTCAGCGCTGGACAGAGCCAGGCTAGCCGTTTCCCCCTGAAGGATCACCTGCAGCCATCAGGAGAGCCGTTAGCTTGATGGAGCCCCGTCCTGCGGCAATGTGGAGGGGGGTGGAGCCATTGAAGGTGCAGCAGTCCACGTTGGCGTTTCCCTGATGAGAGAAGACATCACAAACACTGTTAGATCCTATTGGCAAAGACCTGAACCAAGCAGTACACCCCGTGAACTAAACAGTCAGGTAAGGTCTGCTCTGATTGGTCCCAGTGTTCCCAGTGTACCTCCAGCAGCAGGCAGCCGGCCAGCGACACATTGTTGCTCTCGGTGGCGAGGTGGAGGGCGGTCCGTCCACAGCTGCGCTCCGGTATCTCTACATTAGCTCCGCCCTCCAGCAGCTCCCTGAGAGAAGACAGCTGATTGGCCAGAACTGCCAGGTGGATCGCACACAGACCTGTAACCGTGGTACCAGACAGACAGAGCTCACACACATTCAGCTTCCTGTGTGTGTGTGTGTGTGTGTGTGTGTGTGTGTGTGTGTGTACCTGCTGTGTTGGTGTGTTCCAGCAGTGCTCTCAGCTCTTTATGCTGCAGTAAAAACTGGAACATCCCTCCTCCTCCTTCCAGCTTGGACGCCAGGTGGAGCACCGTGTTGCCGTGACGATCTGTCAGTGTCGGGTCAGCGCCGGCCAACAGCAGCGCTTCTACTGCCTCCCGCTGATGGGTGATTACCGCCAGGTGCAAAGGAGTCTAGGAAACAGGGAGGAAGAAGTTACAGAGTTTCATGATTTTCCAACTAGAAAAAACTTCCTTCTTTGCTCCAGAATAAGTGTCCTTGTTCCCTAAATCATTGCTAATTTGTTTATTTCATGGGACCCTGGGTTGATTTCTCTGTAATAGGAAGCTTTCTTGTTCCTCTCCAGGAATCTCCCTGTCCTTATGAGGTCATTCTCTTGTCCTTCTTCTTTGCTTCTTGCTTTGAGTCAGTTTCTTTGTTCTTCCTTCTCCTTTAGTTAGATAGCTACATTACTATAAAGCTTCCTTATTTGATCACCATATGCAAAGCTTTCTTATCGCCCTCTTTAAGTATCACTGAAAGAAGAAACTAAATAACTTCTCAAAGTGTTTCCTTGTAAATGATCAAAACAAAAGACAAAGTGACACCTGGACCATGTGTATTTCCTGCTCAGAGATCCAGCAGAGTTAAGTTTTTAGTACCTGGTAGAGGTGGTTCCTCATGTTTAGAACCTCCCGTCCAGGCAGAGCAGAGACGACCTGAGTCAGACTCTTCAGCGCCTCCTGCTGGCTGTGGAGAACTGCCAGGTGGATCCCACTGTGAGGAGAGGAGAGAAAAATAAAGACTCGGTGCTAAACTGATTTAAATCATGTGAAATCTATCAGTAAATCTTCTACTTCAATGTCAGCCATAAAATTGTAAAACTATGGGTTTAACATTTACATAAAATCTTACTGAAGCTAGCAGATCACAGAGTTTAAACACTTCACATGCATTAAAAAGTTTAAAGATTCCATGTTTACTCACGTGTCTCCGTCCTCGTCCTGTGCATCCATCAGTTGGCGCTGTGGAGCCAGAAGGTACGCCGAGTCTCCTGTAACTGAGTACTGAAACAGCGCCTCCAGCTGTCTGCTGCTCTCCTCAACCGACCGCTCACCTGTAACACAGGACAGACAGGAACTGATGGAGGGTTTTCTGTCTGATCAGCTGTAATCTATCTGTAATTAACTACTTATTAATAGATGTAATTACCCAGGAACATATGATAGTTTACCGTGTATTTAGGGTGTTAAGACTTGAAATACTGGGTAACCCTTCTCTTTACAGTAACTTTTTTACTCACTTGTAATGTTTCATGATAACATCAACAGAAGTTCTTTCAACAAACAATATTTAGATTTTTATGCATTTTGTAAAGCAGGTGTTCACGCCGTTAGAAACTTCTTGATGTCAGCCAAGTGTGAAACAAGAATTCACTGATTCCTGCTTCAATGTTGCTTCTTTTTTGTTTTCACTGATAAAATCAACAACCTGAATATGTGAACTTATTTTTCTTGACCAAATGTTTAATCAACTAATAAAAGAATAAGCAGATTAACTGACAATGGAAATAATTAATTGCACCTGAAATAACTGACAGAACATAAAAACCGACAGGTGATGTGTTACCTGTGTGAGGCTCCACACTGACCCCTTCATCCTCAGTCCTCTCCTCCACCTCCAGGCCTCCTAGCTGGGCTGAAGATCTCATTGCGACCCCTGACCCCGAGTCATCGTCTGGATCGCTGTCATCGTCACTGCTGTCGTCTGCTGCTTTGCTCTGAGAGGCTTAAACACAACATTCACAAAACGTTACACAACATATAACATGATAACAGCTTAGCTAAGACATGAACATCTCTTATTTCTTAATCTAATTTGGTTTAGTTTTTTTATTTCTTGTAACCAGGTTCTCCATCAGACAGAGTCACTCTTCCTGTGGTTAGTTACAAACAAAAGAACGACCTCATAGCCTCCATTTTGGATGAAGTGTCTTAACAGATATTTTTTTATTTTTTTTTTTATTTTTAAGTTTGTTTTTTTTAATCTTTTTTATTCACAAACTTAGACTGAACTGCTGAACAATGCAGCAGCTGTATCTCTAACTCTGGAGCTCTAACTCCAGTTCTTTGTTAATAAGAGGCAGATTCACCTTCATCAAGTTCTGTTAAACATGAAATGCTGTCAACAAAAAACACATAAACCAAGTATATGGAGTTAATCTTCCTGATTGTTAACTTACGATAACGTTGTGTCTGAAGTCACTCCCTCATTCCATCGTTTACTGCTCCCCTCCCAGACACTCAATAATTCACTTTACAGTTGGGCCACCCTAATATTTATAATATATGTAATACGATAAGAACTGTTTCAGTTTGCACAAAAATGAACGCTGAGATTTCTCACCGTGTTTGATGCCGCCTCCCCCTCCTCCCAGACCAGCTGAGTATCCTGTGGAGAAACCTCCACCTCCTCCTCCTCCTCCATAGTTGTAGGTGGTGAAGCCCTGGAAGTATGCTGGTGGACAAATCAAACACACCAAAAACATCAGCTGATAAAGAATCCAAATCAACAATGTTGAACCGACGGAGGAGTTTGTTAAACATCTAAACTGTCAAGGAGGCTGATTTTACCTCCTCCTCCTCCTGCAGAGCCGGGTCCTCCTGCTGCTGGACCTCCTCCTCCACCTCGGTACAGACCTCCTCCTCCTCCTCCTCCTCCTCCTCCTCCTCCACCATGACCACTGAAGTCATGGAAAGTTGGTAATGTCTTCTGTCTCTTCCTCTGCACCTCCTCCTTGTCTGGAAAAGGAGACACAGGTCAGCAGGAGGCAGAGTTCACCAGTACGTCACTGCAGCTCACCTGTTAATAATGATGCTCTGATGTCACAGTAACACATCTCAGGTTTCACCGTTTACATCTACAGATTAGAAAATGGAATAAAAGTCTCATAGGAAATTCTATATTGTTTTTAAAATCCATAAGCGAATGGAAAAGAAACCAGCCTGTATTTTACAGTTTAGTCTGTCAGGCCTTCTTCCGGTCTGTGAACACCACACAACAAGCTCCACCAATCAAAGCTCTCCAGTTTGAGATGAACCTATGATCTGACCTACCTATGATCTGGGGGTGGTAGGTGAAGGGTTTCGGCTCGCTCGTCTCATTGTCAGACTTCCTCTTCAGCTGGACGAACACCGACGTCGGCTTCTGCAGGTTCTGGTCTCGATACTTTGGAGTCTTGAACACGATGGCGAACTGACAGCAGGAAACACATCGCCGTGGTAATGTGATTATGAGTCATGACCACTCATTGGCCGGGTAGATAAAAATATTTAATAACAATAATTCAAACTGATATTACTCCTGTAGTTATACTAACTGGTCACACTCACCTGTCTGTGAACGTCTGTCGGGGAAAAATCTCCCAGAGCCTCCCAGGTCAACCCTGTGTCGTCTTCTTCAAAGAAGCGAACCTGGATATCATCTAGAACACACACATACATTTCATTTTCTGTTTTAAAGGAAGCAGTAAATATTCTCCATCTCCAAGATTATTTGTATTTTCAGGTGTTGACATTCTCTGACCACAGAGCTCCTCCTGCTATTAACGCTGTTCATGGACAGAATAATATTAGTTTGATTTGACCTCACTGGAGCAGCTGCACTGGAGGATTACAGTGAGTTGAGTCCAGATTAGCTGCTGGTTCTCCACCAAGAAAAAACAAAACAAAACAAAGAAGAAGAAGCTGACAGACCTGGAGCAGGACAAAAAAAGAAAAAACATCATCAGATCCTGAATCGGTCTGTTCCTCCTGAGGGATTTACATATCAGAGGGGAATTCCCTGAAGCTGGACTTCCTCCCGGAGAACAAAACTGTTCAGTCACAGCTCACACACATCTTAACTCTTCACTGCATTCAAATGAAGAGTAAAAAAAAGGAAACTATTTGAGCTCAAGAAAACATGACAGCTTCAGTAGCTGTACGTTACTGCAATTATAAAGGATCTGATGCCAAAAATTGAGTCAATATGTGAAGAATGTCCTGTGTGTGTGGCCGAATACTGAAAATGAAGATTAAAAGGGAACAACAGAAACTACAGGCGATCTTCCACTCTGTGTTCATCAGACTGTAAACAACTGAGAAGTAAAAATACTAACTGATGTTTCTGTTTCGTTCTGTTAACAGTTTAATTTTATTGATCCTGACAGTCACAGGGAAAAGCAGCTGCTCACTTACATTTTGATTTGTGAAAACATCATTTTGTCCTCTAATTCAGGTATCAACTATAGATTGTTTATATTCTTTCACTAAATGATTTGAGACTTTGTGGACTGTTGTTGTTAGCCCAGTGAGCCATGTTAGCTTCTACGGTTAAACCCTGATTCTCCTGCTGTTGCCCCCAACACGTGTTCATTTTACCAGCTGCTGCACATCGAGTCAGTCTGACAGCAAACTTAATACAATAAAAACATGTAGGGAGCTTCTGCTTCTACAATCTGTGTGAATATCTGCAATGACTTCTTCATTTGTGGCATTCATTTAGGCCCCGTCCACACGTAGCAAAACTATCTTTTTTTTCTCCGTCTTCCTCGGCATCGTTTTCAGAATATTTGCGTCCAGACTCTCCACTGAAAACGACTGAAAACGCTGTAGTTCATATTTCAGGCCTATAGGGGCACTTGAAATTTTCCAAATTCACCAAAGGCGGAGAAGAAGAGACGGAGCATGTGCATTAAGCTTGTGCTCTAGGGCAGGGGTTCTTAACCTTTTCGACCTTGAGGCCCAATTTTTTCAGTGCAGAGTGGCCCGGGGCCCATTAAATATTAACACTGTATATGCAGTGTTGGAGAAGCTACTTTGCAAGCGTAGCTTGTAAAACTACATGTAGTTCAGCCTGGCAGTAGTTGGAGAAATGTAGTTTATAAAACCATTGTTAAAAAAAGTAGATAAACCAACATATGGTGTATATGAAACAAAATATAATAGCCTACAAAAAATTCACATACATACAAATATGCCTCTCAACTCAAGTTTTTCTTTTTAAAGAACAAAAGCTGACATTTTTGGTCAACATCACAGGAACTTCAGAGGCTCTAACACTGAGGCACTAGACCTAGATGCCAGGGCAGAATCACTTGTTGACACGACACATGAGCAGTCTCTTAAAGTTTTTATCAGACAGCCGGTTCAGTTTGGCACTAAAACATCTTTACCAACACTAAAAAGCCGCATCGACACTTAAGAATTCGCTCCCATGAGTCTTTGCGCCATCAGCGCTCACCGTCCGCAAACGGCACTCCTCCGGTCTGAGGCTTTAATGCTTCGTTACAAAGCGTCAGACTCCACACACTGGTCTCTCGGCTCTGCCTCGCTACCTCCGCTTACAAAGCCGTGCTTGATGAAGTCAGGATTATACTTGCGCAAAATTGTAGTCTTTTAGGGGGGGCGACACCACTTTTGTCTTAATTTTTTCGTTTTAAAAACTTCTCCATCACTTTTGCTACAGGTGAGCGGCAAGCTGAATGTCTGAATG
>OMLP01045521.1:0-13831 GCA_900302685.1 Spondyliosoma cantharus
CGACAGGTCGAGAGCGGCGAGTATACTGGAGCCTTTAGCTGCTCCGCCATTAACTCATCTTCTTCTTCTTCTTCTTCACGCTCCGGTCTACCCGGAAGTGTAAAAACTCTTAAAGGTCATGAACTCTCACACATAATAACGATTACTTTTCAACTTCTTTTAAAACATTCAGAACCCATGAAATTATATTTTAAAGTCACACTGAAATTATTTATACATTTTAATATCTTATTTATCTCAAAATATTTAATACAAATTTTAACTTCTTAACTGGCGTTATATCTTTAACTTGTTCTCAGGAGAGAAAAAAAATAAAATAATAATTTTGTGTATTGGCTAATGACATACACAGTAATCAATCTAGCATACTTTGATTAAATAAATCAATTCAAGCTAAAATGTAAGAGTCTATAATTAGGCTATACTGAGCCTGATCTATTTATACCAGAGATTTTCTTAAAATGAAGTTAATACCTTTTAGAAAAATGTCACCTGGGGTAAAACTCCTCCTGCTACCCTGATTTGCATTTGTGTAGCTCACAGCATTTTCATTTACATGTTAAAGCCTCCCCTAGAATTAGGGGGAGGGGGGTCATGAGGGGACAACTGCCAAGCAAGGCCCACGTCAATTTCCAACAATTCACGGCAGTTTTCGGTGTTGCCTGCAAATTGCCGTGAAGTGTCGTAAACCTGAAGTTCCACAACAATCTACAGTGCCGCTTACTGACGAAAATCCCACTTTCCATGCAGTGACAATCACTGATAATCACCTGGACAGTCAGTGCAACAGCCCAGCAGCAAACGTTCTTTCAAGCACCATGCCTAATGCAAAGACATCACAAATACACTTGTCTCTCTTGCCTGGAAATGCAATGGCTTTGCTTGTTCAACACAAATACTGATCATGGTTGAATGTTGTTGCACTTAAAGGACTTTGTCTTGTGTATTTAATATGTTTATATTGTCAGTTAAAAAACTGATTTTGGTTTCAAACAATTTTAACAACAGGTTTTGCATGCAGCCGACCAGTACTATGATTTTTGTCGATTTATTGTTTTATTTGTTGACAGTCCTTTTTGTTTCTAAACTGCTTCTCTGCCTTTAAACTTTGCAATATTCTCTTTCTTAAGGCACATGTGTGCTGCACACTGCAGCACTGTATTAGTATAATTACTAGTATTTTGTATTATTTATTTTGTTGAGGAAAACAAATACATAAGGATTTTATGTTTATTTGATGTTGAAAAAAAAATCTTCACTCAGAAGCAAAAATTGGCCTCAATATTGAGTGAAAATTCTAATTGTGATAAAAGTTTTGTACATATTGCCCAACCTCATGCAGATCAAGGGTTTGTGAATCATAAACAAAAAATATCCATAAACTTTCACAAATTAGGCTTAGACTTTCTTTTATTGTCATTCGAATTATACTTTACAGTGCAATGGGAACAAAATTTTGTTTCAATGGGTCAGAATAGTGCAGGATAAAAAAAAAAAACAACAGCATGTATTTACATGAAAAATAAATAATTAAAAAGTGCAGACATAAATACTATTTAAAATATAAAATATATTGCACAATATACAATATGGAGGAGGGAATTGTTATTTTGGGTTCAACAGTCTTATGGCAAGAGGGAAGAAGCTGTTGTGGAACCTGGCTGTTCTGCTGCGAAGGCTGCGGAGCCTCTTTCCAGAGTCCAGCAGCAAGAACAGTCCATGGTGGGGGTGGGAGTCGTCTCTCCTGATGTTGTGAGCCCTGGTCAGGCAGCGTTTTTTAGCAATGTCCTGGATGGGAAGAAGAGAGTTCCCAATGATTTTCTCCACTGTCCTCACCACTCTCTGCAGGGACTTCCAATCAGAGGCACTGCAGGCTCCTGTGCAGACAGAGATGCAGCTGGTCAGTATGCTTTCTATAGTGCCTCTGTAAAAGGTGATGAGAATTGGAGGGGGGAGGTGTGTTGTCTTCATCCGACGCAGAAAGTGCATGCGCTGCTGAGCTTTCTTTACCAGAGCTCCAGTGTGATGTGACCAGGTCAGAGTGTCTGTTATCTGCACCCCCAGGAACCTGGTGCTGCTGACTCTGCTCACTGCTGTGTCATTCATGAAGAGTGGTGTGTGACTGGGCTGGCTCCTCCTGAAGTCGACACTGATGTCCTTAGTTTTGTCAACGTTCAGGTTCAGGTTGTTGGTTTTGCACCAGTCCACCAGATGTTTCACCTCTTCTCTGGAGGCCGTGTCGTTGTTATCATGGATAAGGCCCACTACTGTCGTGTCAACCGCAGACTTCACAATGTGGTTAGTAGTGGACCTGGCACAGCAGTCGTGGGTCATAAGGGTGAACAGCAGCGGAATCAGGACGCAGCCTTGAGGGAAGCCGGTGCTCAGGGAGATGACACTGGAGGTGTTGTCACCCACCCGCAGACTGGGGTCTGTCAGTGGGGAAGTCCAGCAGCCAGTTACACAGGGGGGTGCTGAAGCCAAGCGGGGCCAGTTTGCTGTAAATTCCATTTATCATAAATGTGTTTCTTGTTGTTTTAGATCAACAGGGTTACAGTTCACAGCAGGCTAAAAAAAAGCTAGTGACGATGCAAAACAATAATGTACAAACAGAATGCACTGAGAAAAAATGTCCACTGTCTCCACATAAGACCACAGAGCCTGCTGTTGTCCTTCCTGAACAATCAAATCTTACGTTTTCTGTAAAAGGACTCCAATGAAACTGAAAAGGGTCCTCTTTTCCACAAAAGCTGAGTGCTTCAAGAGGCATTAACTCAAACATACTACTCCACTCTAACACAATAATGATGTTAGGGAGTTCCACTGAAACCCACTTGAGGAAAGTACATCTACTCGCACAGAAGAGGAGTATTTTCAGGAGTGTTAAGGGATTTGGAGGAATATTTGGGGGATTATCTATACCAAAAATGTACAATGAAGGAGAGATGTTCACTACTTCATCAATTATGTAATTCATTTCTTCACGAACCTCTTCCTGAGGAATTTTGAAATTCCTACACATTCCAGTAAACTGTGAACATGCATAACTGTTATGTTGCACTTATCAACAAACTATGATAGATGTGAGTTTATTTCATGGCATCTCACTGGTATAATGTGTAGTTTATGATTTCTCTTACACCATGGTGTGGGTGAACACTCAATTCTGATTGACTGCAGGATGTCAGTTAACTCCTGATAAATGGACACCTACGGAATTGTCAAGTAGTTCAAGTGAAACTGTCTGTTCATTGAATGCACTGTAACCTGTATCTTAAATGAGCGGCACTGGCATTAGCTGACTGCAGACACCTTGACCTTCGAAGGAAATTAACTGAGAAATGTTTCAGTATGACACATATATATTATTTTACTCCTTTTAAACCATCTGTCTTCTCTTGCCAAAATGTTTACATTGTCCTCAAAGGAATGTTTTTTCTCCTTCAGATGTAAGTGAACAGCAGAGTCTTGACCTGAGGAGTTGGCCCTCCTGTGTTGTGCCATTCGTTTATGGAGAGGTTGTTTTGTCTCCCCAATGTACAAATCTGTGCATTCCTGGCTGCATTGAACAGCATCAACTACATTACTCTGTTTATGCTGGGTGTTTTGTCCTATAATAGAAAAGTTTTTGCCTCAGCGCGTTGGTTGAAGTGAAACAGGATATGATGTTTATTTATAAGATCCTCCTGAGTTTGTCAGATATTCCCATGACATAAGGAATGATGATGTTGTTATGTTTTTGGATGAGAGGTGAAACGTCTTCAAGAAACTGAAACACGTCCAGTCGTCTATAATACAGCACTTAGAATTACCATGATCTGAATGACTGAGAACCATCATCAACATAACTTAATGGTTTAATTTTATTTTTTGGGAAGTGACCAGTTTGCCTTGACCCATTTGTGATTTGTGTAGTGCTTTGTTAGGTTCCCAACCTGTGACCCCTGTCCTTTTTCATTTTGTTTTCTGGGGAAACAAGTAGTAGTACTTACTCATATGTTCTTTTTTTCCAGAAGAAGAGTGTATTTTAGTCTCTGATGTAAGAATCACCGTGCTTCTTTTTTGCTGCCAATGTTTGTTCAAAATGTCTAAACTCCCATAAACAGTCCATTTACCTTAAACAACTCCGTGATTTACATGAGTGAGAAGGATTGGCCTCTTGACAGCAGTAATTTTTATGGAAGGCCTCACTATCACCTCAATCCACCTTAATCCTGTGAGGAAAAATTCTACAAAGAATGCCAAATTATTCACTCCATTACTGACCGACTCCCCAACCCCTCCCCCCATTTCCTCTTTCCCAAGCTGCCCTTGTATGTAAATTCAGAGATACGTTCTCTCCTCATTACAGATAGTGGTAATGAGAAACAGGGAAAAGAGCATGTACTTGTCAACTATTGGCTGGAGTGTGTTGATAAATAGTCCCAATTAGCAGTAACCTTCAAGGAGCCACTCGAGGTTTTACAATGAAATCAGCTTTGCTTGCCTGGAACAGGTCCTCGTGTTCAAGTGATTGAACGTCTCAAAACTACAGAGAACTAAGTTTATCCTCAGCTGTGCACGCCTGGAGAGTTTCAACTAAAGTTTGTCCTTAAGTGAGAGAGTTGTTCTTCAAGAATGAGTCTTTTCACTAGTGGCTGGTAAATGTACTGCTCAGACAAATATGTATGTACTCAACAATGTGTTTTATTCATTATTTTTTTTAAAGCAATCTTCTGTACCAATATGTTGCTGAATTTCTGCAGCTGTGTTCAGTATTTTGACCCTGATATATTGAGTGTTTCAGTAAGCTCTAACCTCGCTGGTCATGAATGTCTTTGAAAAACCCCATTATCAACAATACTGACCCTGCCAATGGACTGTGTACATTTGACAGACTGCTGTTTACTGACTTTTCCTTGGACTTCACTACACTGCAATGTCATTACCTGAGACAGCCTCACATTTAGACTGTTATCAGACTGCCTGTAACAACTGGCATGTTTGCTCAAAGATTATTTTAATCTTCTCTTTTGTTTCTCCCAGCTCACCCCTCATCTGTTCAAGTTTGTCTTTGCATAATAGTCAGAAAAAGTACCAACTAGCCGGACAAATGAGTACCAGCACCGGACTGAACAGTGTATTTAACCCCATCCCATTCGTGGAAAATCAGGTGAACCTTCTCTTAAATGATAGGTTAGGATTTCTTCCACTATATCTTAAAAAATACAGTACATCCCTCACATGCCCAACACATTCTCACTCCTAACTCTTCAGTGACCCTGAGCTTCAAATTATGAAGCTCTACCTAATTCCCTAATGTCAGTTTTGCAGGTGAAAGAATCTGTGTTCAAGTTGGCCTTATACGTAATATGCAACTGGCAAACAGTTTACATATTCATATTGCATACATAGTACACTTGTACTCTTTTTTTTAAAATCAGTAATTTTATTTTTACTTAAACTTGCAATAAACTTTTTATTCTCAAATAAATACTTATTGCAGAAAGTAAAATAACACCATTTGCGTGCGTGTAAATTGGTTCCCTATAAACCACATGTTCACTGTGCTATTTGTCCTATGACACACTAATTTTGACATGTTTGAAATTAAATGCAAATGTTGCAACAGGGCTTCCGACAGATAAGCACTTTAGCAGTGATCAATGAATGTGACTGATCTGATTTTTAATGAAAGCCAGTATTGGCAAGCCGTCACTTCGATAATTAATGACTGTTGCCAGTATCCATTGTTTTGTTTAGTGCCAGCAAAGTGTCACTTAATCATGTTATCCACTCTAACAGGGAGCTGTACACAGCTCTGTGCTGCTCAGTCGTGACACACAGGATGAAGCTTCACTGAGTTTCTTAACAAGCTCTTAAACTGAGGGGAGCTTCTTGAGATGTTCACACATCAAAAGTGATTAATTCCTCTAAAGTTGATAATCACAGCGTTAATTATACTTGTTTACATCTTCAGTGGTATAATCAGAAGCCCCTATGTGTATTCATGAGTCCTTGATTATGGATGCAGTTTAACATAGAAGAGTTTTAGTCCTGAGGCTGATGGTGCTAAAATCAAATGACATTAATGCATGATTAATGCAGTTAAGAGAGCAATCACCAATTTGTCTAAACAGGAAAAGGATGATTTTAATGAAAAGAGAAAACAAGTTGAATGTGGCAGTTCTGTTATGATTGCTGTGTTTAAAACACACAATAACTCAGGCTTTGATTTTTGGGTTAGCATGGTCACGTGGAAATTGATATTTAGGAAAAAAGATGCGAACTCCAAGAAGAGTAGAACTTAAAAGTAAGGCGTTATGGATTAAAACATTTGTCACAGTTTTGGTTCATTTCAACATGAGGCATTTATCCTATAAATGGTGCCAATATGGCTTTATGGATCATGTTAACTTTGCACTCTCCACCTCCATAGTGATTCAGGGAAATAAGTACCACTGCAAAACAGCATATAAACTGTACAAACCTCCTACAGCTTTCCAAATATGATTTTTGCATTTTGACGAGTTGACAGAGAAATGGACATTATGGTAATTCTTTCCAAAAAGGTACACAAAAATGTAAGTAGTTATCGAGGAGCGAGAAAGGAAATAATTTAGGAATGATTTTATAGTTACCATATAGTAGTTATTGGAGAACAGACTGGGATAAAATATATTAATGAATCATTAGGTAATGATTTGTTTATAAATATCTGTGAATCAGCATACTGACCACATTCTTCATGAGTTGCTCCTCATTATCAACCAGCCACTGAGTGACATGAGCTAGTGATGACTCATTAATTCCTAATTACTCAATCATTAGTTACTCTTTGTGTACCTTTGGAGTAAATTGAAACATCATTCTAAGTACTTACACAATACAGACTCAGAAAGTTAATAATTATTTTATCATTAGTTACTCTTCTTTGTGCATGCAATATGTGCTCCACTCATTCCATCACAGAACAATTAGAGATGTAGAAATGAACTCATGACTGCTGTGATACATGTATTCTTTACAAGTGTATCAACTTTTGACCACGACTGTATACACTCATATTCACGTCAAAGTCATATTCTTTAGCATTAGTGATGTTGACACTTTAAAAGTAATTGTCCCCTTAGGGCCTGCTGCCCTATGTTTCCAGAGTCCACTTCTCAGTCACCCAGATAAAAGTAGGCCGTGTCCCTCCTCCTGACCTCTCGCTTCCTGCCTCTCCAGCCCACACCACTTCCGGGTTGTTGCACAGGTAGGCACACGTTGCCATGCTGTTTTGTGTACATTTGTCCGTGTTTCATTTAATTCAAACCGTGATTCCTTAATAGATCCGGCGTCTCCACCACGGTCGAGGCGATCATTTGGGGTTGTTTACCGCTGCCGACCAGAGCATTGGTGAGTGATGACTTGCTTCTGTCGTTTATGGCTGTAGCCAGGTGCTAAGTTCCCCTTCCGCTCCTCTCCCTCTAACAGTCTGCTGGTCGTATGCTGCATGGTGGCTGTCTTCCCCGCTACGCATGGTTCTCTTCACCCCTCTCCCTCCTTGGAAGGAATGCCAAGACACCCGGACTTATAACCGGTGCTATGGACGCTAAAGCTAAGTAAGAGGAGCACTGCTGATCAATCACTACTACTTGGCCACTGCTACGTCCACCGCAGGAATTTCACGAGGGCCATGGCCTTGCTATTTGGCCTTGTGTCCCTGAAAAAAATATCTTCCCTAAGGCCACAGTGGCCTTGTTGCCCCGCCCGCACTGCCCTAGTTGATTTTGTAGTTTTCTCCTCTGCCTCTTCCCTGTCAACACGGCTTTGAACACCGGCATCTTTTGCGGGAAAAAAATGCCTCTTTTTATGACATTCTGGCAATATCAAATGGCATGAACCGCTCAGACGGGCTACAACGACGGTTTGACAGCAATCTATCACTGGCTAACCAGGAGACTTCATCAAACGCACCCCCAACGTCCGCGTGACCGAGACGTTGGGTCTGAGGAGGAGGAAAAAGTCGCCGGGTCTGTGGTAAGACAGTGTGATAAATTAGTGAAAAAAAAATTTCGATCTAAAGTTAACGTTATTTTTACGCAATACACGTTGCTTGTACAGTATATCGCTACAACGTTGACCCAGTGTTTAACGTGCCGACCGTAGCCTCAGCCTGTAACATTTTGTCAACAAACGCTTGCTAGCTTGCAGTCAAGCACCGGTGGTAGCCACGTAGGCTAATACCGATGGCTGGCTTCATTACAACATTATATTTACTTTTATTCATTTACCCCCAGCAATCACCATGCCAAGCAAACAACGGAGGGAGAGGGGCCTTAAAAAAAGCTTTGCAGATGCAGCTAAAAACTGTAAAACCATGGAGGTTTTTTTTAAGAGGTGAGTGGTAAATTATGTTTAAAGAGGCAACTATATACCTTTACTGTAGTTTGTGTTTGTTAGCTATCTAACAAAACAAAAATAATTGTTAGCCATATATTGTTCAGTGAATCAGTTGTCATGTACACTGAAAAAAATGTTGTTTGCTTATAAATACATAAACCTGGTTGTTCTATGTTTGAAACACCGGGTTTATTAGTGCTATTAAATACATCACATGATTACTATTTTTTTCTGCCAAGAATCTGTGGCAAGATGGTGGGCAGCTGGCATCAACAAGAAGAGGCCAAACATTGGTCCGAGGAACCCTAAAACACACGCTGAAACTCTCCCTGACTCTCCATCCCCATCTTCAAACGAAAGTGACTGATTAATCACATAACCTGGCATAACTGCTAGTCACTTTGTAGTGTATGTTAAAAATAAATATAAAATAAAAATAAATGCATTTATGTATTTGAAAGTTGAACATTTCTCGTCTGAGCTTGTTTTATGTATTGATTTCACAGATATTTATACATTCTTAGTCCTTAAATTAAATTCATTTTGGACGTGGACTTAAAATCATTGTTTTATTCTATGGCCTTGCTGCCCTGGCTTTTGGCCTTTGTGCCTTCAAATAATTGACAACACGAAAGGCCAAGTGGCCTTGCCCCTAAAATGATGAAATTCCAGGCCTGGCTACGTCGCTACCGCTGCTTCGCCGCTGTCTGTCGCTGTTCTGCTGCTTCGCCGCTGTCTGCCGCTGTTCTGCTGCTGCTGCCGCTGCTCCGGCGGCTTGGTTTAGGTCCAGTCGGCCGTCTTTGGTGAGCCTGCTTCCTGCTATTGGCCCTGCGTACCACTGCTACGTGTGGTGCTGGTTTGGTGTGTGTGTGTGTCTGTGTGTCTGTGTGTGAGTTTGTGAGTGTTTTAAAGGCAATCTGCCAAGGTTTGGTTTAATTGTTTATTTATTTCCTGCTTAATGGTTGAATTTCTTTTGATAATTTCTTAGTAGTTTGGGTGTTTATTGTTTTGTTGGGGTAATTCATTTGTTTATTTTGGGAGTTTATTGTAATTTTTTAATTTTCATTTGGGAGGGGAATTTCCCAGTAAATGTTTGAGCCCTCCTTTATTTGTGTTAAAAATGATTATTTATGGTTAATTGTTGAGTTGATATCTCTGGCCAGAGACTCTTTATTTATTTTCTTTGGTTGATTTACTATTAATCCAATTTAATACTTTTCAGTTCATTAATTGATCATCTACAGTTTGTTGGCACACATTAGGAAATATTGTTTGTTTTTCTTTCATTTTGAGCCCTCCTAATTGTGTTTCTCCTCTCCTCCTAGTGCTGAAGGCCAACGGTGGTGGTGGTGATCCCTTGAGTGCTGTGTGATCCCCGTTCAAGATTTTCTTTGTTTGCACATCACCTTTTTGCTGTGTGAGTGGGGTGCTCTCCTTTGTTTTTTTGGATGTCACTTCCCCTACCAAACCCCTCCTCCAGCTGGTAAGCCTCAGCCTGTATCCCTCCTTCTCCAGTTGGGCTCCCTTCTCCTTTTCTGTTTACAGTGCCAAACCTTGTGCTTATTTTAAACAATAAAATGTTGTATGTGATCGTTGAACTCTGTCTCCTGCCCTCCCTGAGTGAACGAACCTGAGTGTCGTTTTTGTAGGTAATAATTGACCTTTAGTACGGATCCTTGGGCCCTAACCCAAGGTGGCGTTGTTGGTATTTAACATAGTACTAACCCTCGTGTTGCCACAGTTTTTGACAAGAAAGATAAATCTCTATGGCTGAGCATCGATTACAGAGGACTAAATGACATCACCGTTACGAACAGGTACCCCCTCCCTTTGATCTCATCTGCTTTCAAATCATTACAAGGAGCCAAGTGGTTCACCAAATTAGATCTCTGCAATGCCTATCAGTTGGCCAGAATCAGGGAGGGGGATGAGTGGAAAATTGCTTTTAACACCCCCAGTGGCCATTATGGTCCTGCAGTGTCTCCTCCAGCACCAGCTCTATGTTAAGGCTGAGAAATCCGAATTTCATGTTGACTCTGTGTCCTTCCTCGCTTTCATGGTCACCCAAGGCAAAGTGGCGATGGATCCAGAGAAGGTGATGGCGGTGACTGAATGGCCGATTCTCACCTCAAGGAAGGAAGTGCAGCAATTTTTGGGCTTTGCTAATTTCTATAGGAAGTTCATCAGAAATTGTAGCCCTATAGCTGCACCTTTACATGCTCTAACCTCTCCTAAGACTTGTTTCCAGTGGACTACCTGTACCGACGATGCCTTTCTCTCTCTCAAGAAAAGAGTTTATCATCTGCTCCCATACTCACCTTGCCAGATCTTGAACGTTTATTGTGGAGGTGGATGCCTTGGACGTTGGCATAGGAGCAGTCCTGTCCCAAAGGTCTGTAGCAGACGGTCGTCTGCACCCCTGTGCTTATCTCTCCAAAAAACTCCCCTGCAGAGAGAAATTACGATGTGGGGAACAGAGAACTGCTGGCGGTGAAGCCGGCACTAGAGGAGTGGTGGCACTGGCTGAAGGGAGCACAGAGTCCTTTTCTCATAAGGACAGATCACAAGAACCTAGAGTACCTGAAGAAGGCCAAGAGATTTAATGCTCGACAAGCAAGGTGGGCCCTTTTCCTTACCCACTTCAATTTCACCCTGTCATACCGTCCTGGATCCAAGAACACTAAACCCGATGCTTTGTCTCGTCTGTTTTCAGTCGAGAGTAGCAATCATTCTGACACCACTATTTTCCCTCCGTCCTGTGTAGTGGGGACTGTTTCCTGGGGAATAGAAGACCAGGTTTTACAGGCAAATGTTAAAAATCCACCACCAGTCAGCTGTCTGCCTAATCGTTTATTTGTCCCTGATCATCTCCATTAACAGGTCATTCACTGGGCTCATGCTTCCTGACTCTCTTGCCACCCATTAAACAGACCCTCTTTGTGACAAAACAAAGATTTTGGTGGCCCGCCATGTAAAGGGACATCACGGACTATGTGACTGCCTGCCCTGTGTGTGCAAGACCTCCTGTCGCCCCACTTTAGGCCTGCTTCACCATCTCCCTGTGCCACAACGGCCTTGGTCGGAGATTGTCACTGGACTCCCACTTTCAGAGGGTAACACAACTATTCTCAGAGTCGTAGATCGTTTCTCCTTATTCTCCTGCCGAAATTACCCTCAGCCAAGGAGACAGCTGAGGTAATGCTGCAACACGTGTTTCGTCTCCATGGTCTGCCTAAAGATACTGTCTCTGACCGGTGCCCCCAGTGTGTGGCACAGTTCTGGTAGATCTTTTGTTCGCTCCTGGGAGCCACGGCCAACCTGTCACCCACAGTCCAACGGTCAGACGGAACGTTTAAACCAGCCTTCGTTGCCTCGCCACCCAGAACCCCGGCTCCTGGAGTAAACAACTAATCAGAGCAGAATATGCCCACAACTCCCTCCCTAGCTCCTCCTCTGGTTTTTCACCTTTCCACTGTGTCTACGGCTACCAGCCCCCTCTCTTCCCTGCCCTGGAAAAGGAGGTCAACGTCCCATCAGCCCTTACCCTGGTCCGCCGCTGCCACCAAACAAGGGACATTGCCAGACGCTCTCTACTGTGCCACTCTGACCAGTATAAGTTGGTGGCAGACAGGCGACGCTCCAAGGGACCCAGTTATCAGGAGGGCCAAAGAGTGTGGCTTTCTACAAGAAACTTGCCCCTCTGTGTGGAAGCCAGGAAGCTTGCTCCCAGGTTTGTGGGACCATTTCCTATCTAAAAGATTATTAACCCTGTTGCAGTGAAACTTAAGCCCTTTTTATATAGAGAAGGTGGCACATTTGCTCCAATGTAAGGCCGGCAAATTGCAGCCTTCTCTATGTAAAAACGAGGCATAATATTCCTCCTTTTCCAAAAGCCGCCACTTGGCTTCCTCTGGGGTAGGCGTAAACATGTGACGTGACGTGAAGCACGAAGTTGGGCAGTGAACAGTGACAATTAATTTGTCTTCAAAATGAGAGCTTTACATTGCACCCCATTGGAGTTTAGAACTGGGTTCTTAGCGGGGGGCTTTTAATTTGAAAGTAGCGACCGTTCATAGTTTTCTGGCTGCTTCACAGCTAGCGGACAGCGAGCGGACACAACCAAACTGCTCCGTTAGCTGTCAGCTACAGAGATCAAGGAGACGCTAGCATCTCCTGGATCTCAGCGGCTTTCCAGTTGCTCATCTTGATGTCCGTGGAGTGATGGACTGACTGCTGTCATCAGCTGTTTCCTGGTTTTAAAACTCCCCGTCTGTCTCCCCCACCTTCTGTGCCAGTTCGCCTTAGCTTGTATAGCGTTCCAGCCTAGAGTTCTGAGTGTCTTTTGGTTACCTGACTTTTTGCCCGTTTTCTTCGACCCTGCCTCTGCCTGACCCCTTTGGATTTGTTTGTCTGTCTTGGACTGATTATCTGTGTACCGAACCCTTTTTGGATTAAACGTGTCTACTCTGAGATCTGTGTCCAGCATTTTGGGTCCACCCTCTGTTCAGTCCTGACAGGGTCATTCATCAGTACAATCTTTACCATCTCTTCAAAGACAGTTTAAAGTCAATCAAAGAAGTATTTGAACCTGCTGCAAACTGATTTTTAAGCAGAATTCTGATCGAGTGTTGGCTTATTCCATGCCAACTCACCTAGTCCCAGTTCATGTCATGGATTTTCTTGAAAAACTTCACATTTAACTTTTTTGTTAAATTAATGGAATCTTACAACATCCCATAGCTGTTCTCCAAATATTTTCAAGTTGTGATTTTTTTTTAAGTTTGTCCCTCTGAGATAAATTTCAGCATGTTTCATTCTTTGTATGCATATTCTCAGCCTCCTTCTGCATATTCTTCGCAGCCTTCTGTTTGCTGTTGTGTGCTGGGGCAGCAGACTGAGAGTAGCCAATGCCAAAAGACTAAACAAACTGATCAGGAAGGCCAGTGACGTTGTGTGGGTGGAGCTGGACACTTTGACAGCAGTGTCAGACAGGAGGATGCTGTCGAAGGTGCGGGCGATACTGCAGTATGGCTCTCACCCTCTCCACAATGCTCTGGTCAAACAGAGGAGCACCTTCAGCCAGAGACTGATTGCTCCTAAATGCACCACTGAGCGCCACAGGAAGTCATTCTTACCTGTGGCCATCAATCTGTACAACTCCTCCCTCTGATGACTCATTTAGCTATTTATAAACAATACAAACAATGCAACTGCTCATTCTCATTTCATCACTGTATATTGTACATATTTCGCATATCGTCTACTTTACTATTTATTATTTATTTTATTTTATTGTCTACTTTAATATTTTATTTTATTTTATTTTATTCATTGTCTATTTGGTATTTGTTTATATCTTTATCTTTGTCTCATTTATGCTATATTTCTATTTCTATTTGTAATTGCATGTGCACTGGAACGAAAGCAATTTCCCCCCGGGGATCAATAAAGTTTCTGAATCTGA
>OMLP01045522.1:0-59222 GCA_900302685.1 Spondyliosoma cantharus
CCCGGGTCTGTAACAGTCAGACATAATGTAGGTGCAGACTACAAACAAAACTCAACACGTCATGAAAACTGGTTGAAACTACGTTGAAGTAAACATGTATGCAACTCTGTGATCCTACCCTCACTGAAGTTGCATTCTGTTACGAGATACTGTATGATCAAAATCATTTTGAAGATTATATGTAAGGTAAAGAAAGCTCCATAATGTTGCTTTAAACGTCTGTGGCATGGACTAAGTGTGTAGAGAGAGGTGTTTACCATGAATGAAAAGTCCACCACTTGGCTACGGGGTGCCCAGGAGTACAGATTTTAGGTTAAACTTTAAAAAGTAGCATAGAGTTGTTGCAGGGTTATAACCCCTACCCTGAATTCAGGAATCTGGAGAGAAGTAGGTTGTTATCAGTAGCATGTTATGATAGAATCGGCGTGGCTGCAACCTCTTCTCAAAAACATTCTTCTTCTTCCTCTTCTTTTTAGTGCGGAGGCCAGATAAACGGCGGCGACATTGCTGTGTTCGCGTCACGGGCAGGTCACGGCGTGTGTTGGCATCCAGCCTGCTTCGTGTGCAGCATGTGCAACGAGCTCCTGGTGGACCTCATCTACTTCTACCAGGACGGGAAGATCTACTGCGGCCGGCACCACGCAGAGAGGCTGAAGCCGCGTTGCACCGCCTGTGATGAGGTAAACGCCCAGCACATGCCTGCACATGGATGATCATGTGTTAACAGACACACATGTCACCAACTTGAACATACTGTGCCTGTAATGTTAGACAGTGACAGTAGTGCTATTTATGAAGTAATTACCCACACAGAGTTTTCACATATGCATTCCTACATACACAAACTGCTGTCACATGATGGTCACTGGCTTCCCAACACACAATTTTTTTTTTTCCAGTCTAATGGGGTCGGCTTTCAATTTCCCTGCCATTAGCACTGACTTACTCTCTCTGCAAATGGGTACAAGGACACTGTTAGTACTTTAAAAGCACCCCTGTGTTTTAACCACAGCGTAATTAAAAGTAAAAGCGGCATCTAGATTTCACCAAGTCCCCACACACATTAGCCTCCTACACAAGTCAGGGACAAAGAGGATGATCTAAGAGGTGAAAGTGGTGCGTATGGGGGGGGGCCTTTGTCTTGTCATTTAGCGCGCAGTAATAACCCAAGTGAGGTTTTACCTCCGAGGACGTGTGATAAACGATACTCTTTCCTCTCTCCTTTCTTAGATCATCCTTGCGGATGAGTGCACCGAGGCAGAGGGCCGCCACTGGCACATGAAGCACTTCTGCTGTTTCGAGTGCGAGACTGTGCTGGGGGGCCAGCGCTACATCATGAAGGAGGGACGGCCCTACTGCTGCTCCTGCTTCGAGTCCCTCTATGCAGAGTACTGCGACTCCTGCGGGGAACATATTGGTATGCTTCCCCACCACCCTGCATCTATTAATGTTAATGCAAACAGCATTAATCAGCAGCAGGTCATGCAAAGAAACCCTTAGAGAAAAAATTAATAATGCAGGATACATGGAGGAAGTTTAATTTTTTCAAGGAGGGTGAAAAGGTGACCTAATTTTTTTTTTAAGTGAGGAACACAGAGGGATGAATGATGTCATCCATGGTCATGCATTCAAGGCAAGGGCACATAGCAGAGGGCCACAGAGGCCTCAGTTTACAGCGCACATAAACATGTGTAGTATGTATCATGCACTTGAAACCAACCGGGGGCAAAGGGATGACTGGATCAAGTGTCTTTTCAACCCCAGGATCTGTTTTTATCACAGACTCGTCCATCAAGTGTCAGTAAAATAAATTCAAACATCTCCCAACCTGTAGCACTCCAACTGAGAGAAAACTGGGGTGGTTTCCAGCAGGAAACCTTCATATTAGCGCTTCTTGGCCTCATGCCACCTCCTGTTAAAACTCTGCCTGTGTGTGTATGGATGTGTGTGTACCCCCCCTAAAAAGACACCCAGGTGTGATTTTGGCACATACCTCTCAACAAATTTGCTCTGTAATTATTTGTCAGACAGGATACAGAAAAATATTTGGCCCCAAAAAAACACAACTGATTATAAATTGAAACCACCAGAAAACATACTGGAACCAGATGGCAGCCATTAACAAATAGCTGGTTTTCTTTCCCCCACTACAACTGCAAGCATACTCAAAATGCAATCTGTTTATACGATGCCGGGCAAGCTCTGTAATGAGTTTTCCCCCAAGAGCAGTTAAGTTACAGCCCCCAGGTCTGTTTTCTCACTCAACAAGTAACTATGTAATGTGCTTCTATTTTCACATAAAACAGCATTTTAAATAAAGACATTTAGATTTTAATTTAGAGGTCTTTGATGAAGACATGCTGCTTTGAAGTTTAATTGTGCATTTGTACACAATCTGTCCCATGATCTGTCATTTTACATAAACCCTGTGGATTCATGTGGTGTTTATCTTTCTCACAGGCATTGACCAAGGCCAGATGACATATGATGGGCAGCACTGGCACGCCACAGAGGGCTGTTTCTGTTGCGCCCGCTGCAAACGCTCTCTGTTGGGTCGGCCTTTCCTTCCCAAGCAGGGACAGATCTTCTGCTCCCGCTCCTGCAGTTTGGGGGAGGAGCCCAACGGCTCGGATTCCTCTGATTCTGCCTTCCAAAGCGCTCGCTCCACCAGAGAGTCCAGACGCAGCTCCAAGACAGGAAAGATTGGAGGAGGTGGAGGTGGAGGTCAGACTGAGAGATTTTCAGGGGAAGTGGACCCACTGTCTTTACAAATGGATCTTCTTAGTCTCTCCAGCCAAACACCCAGTTTGACTCGCGAGCCACCTGCCTGGCAGAGCCAAGAGCAAGCAACAGATGACTATAATTATGAACCCCAATCAGACCCAACTGTCAACCATCCTACCCCTCTACAACTCCTCAGCCAGTGCAATGTCAGGACTGCCTATAACCCCACCTGCCCTGGACAGAACAATCAACAGCAGGATCACAGGATCAAGGACAACGGAGGTTTGAAGAGACCACCCATCTCGGCCATGAAGGGCAAATCGCTCAATGACACATGGTTCCAGCAGCCAGCTCCTGAGGAGTACTATCCTCCCAAACTGAGGACCCAAAAGAGCTTCACGGAGGTGTCCCATTGTTCTCAGCACCACAACGGCTTCTCCTCTGACAAGCGCTCGATCAGTTTGCACGGCTTTCAGAGGGACAGAGATGTGGGGCCTCCAGCAACCCAGGTGGCAAGAAGCAGAAACCCCATCAATGCACTTAACTTCACTGAGCAACTGACTCCTCTGGAGCAGACCCCGAGAGGATCCATGGAGTCACTGGCCCTGTCCAATGCTACAGGTGGGTACGGTAGCAGTCAATAGACCTCTGCTTGGCCATGTCGAAGTATTGTTGGTACTACTCATCATAACTTCTGTAACCTAAAATTCAATGTGATTTAAAATAAATGAGTATAAGGCTTTGTTGAGACTAAATTTAGCTCTGTTTTCTTGCAGGTAACTCAGCAGATGGAGGAGGAAAGCGTCAGGAGCACCTTTCTCGTTTCTCCATGCCGGACCTGAGCAAAGACTCTGGAATGAACGTGTCTGAGAAAAGTAACATGGACACCCTCAACTCCTCATTGCAGTTTCGTAGCTCTGACTCCATTCACAGCCTCACTGCCGGTCAGCCCTACATGGAATTGGAGCCTCCCAGGTCCGCCCCATACAAGTTGCAGTACTGCGACCCCTCTGCCATGGGCATGGGTATGGGTATGAATCATTTACCGCCTGGCTTTACCTTCCAGGAGGAGGATAGGGTGAGTTTGGTGAGCAGCGCCAATGCTGCCCGCTTGCCACCCATCAGTGAGCGCAGGGTGGGAAGTGTCTGTGGTGGAGGTGGAAGGAGAGCAAGTGTCCGGATAGATGCCCCAGAGGACACTCCCCAGAGGCGGCGGCACCACCATCACCGCTCCCGGAGATCACGTCGGTCTCGTTCAGAGAACGCTCTCAACTTGGTGGCAGAGCGCAGGACGAGACCACAAGAACGACCACAGCTGCTTGTCCGTGAGGATTACGACCGCTTCCCGCCGCCAAGGAGCGCCAGGGACCAATTTGGAATAGGAGGTGGAGGGGGAAGATACCAGCCCCAACCCTTCAGGCAGTGCCCCAGGACCACTTCAGACCTGACTCTACAGAATCCGGGGGCTGGCCGACGCACTGGCTTGAACCAGTACTCCTGGGATGATTATGATGACGACGACTGGTGCTCCACCTGCTCATCGTCCTCTGAATCGGAGGATGAAGGGTACTTTCTGGGCGAGCCAATCCCTAGACCCATCCAGCTGCGCTACCTCAGCAACCAGGAGCTTGTCCATAAGTACAACAACCCAGGGATGGGCGGACCCAACCGCAGCGGGCAGTTACACACCCGCAAACGCAGAAAAAGCAAGAATTGCATCATCTCTTAATGTCCTGAGTCTTGGAACAGCAAATGATTCTTTGTCCAGCTTGTGTACACTAACACCCGCCATCTGGAACAAAAAATAAATAAAACTCACTGTCCATTTATTCAGTATTGTTGAGTGTTGAATATCAAGTGATTGAAAGTCAGTGATGAGTTACAGTCGGTAAACAGTGAAAAAGCAACAGTCTTTGCATGTTCGTTCATTTTAATGTTTCGGAATATCTCCTGAGTATTAAGGCTAACAGTTACATCAAGTCTCAACGTTAACAAAAGCTGATGTGCAATTTTCTCATGACTTCATTCCCATGCAGCAAACAAGTGTGCAAGGTAGTCGGTTTGGTACAGTTTAGCTTTTTCATGCAATGTGATTTAGACATAGGATATACTGTACTATTGTATTCAGTTAATAGTATGTACATAGATAAATGAATTAATAATTTCACTTAAGTTAAGGAAGTGTGTGTAAATATGGTTGTAAATGAGGCCTCACATATTTTTATATTTTGTATGGATAGAATCATTTATGTATTAAATATCTATAATGTAGAGATAGAAAATGGCAAAAACAACATATGCATGTTTTATTTGGCTGACCTGATCCTGCATTTGGAATAAAGGAGTATTTCAGTGAGTATTTTGATTGACGGCTGGTGTTTCTCTCTGGGGAGTGGCAACATGTGTGCGCAAGTGTTGCGTGACTTCTTGCCTACCAGTCACCTTCTCCATCTGTTTAATGCATAAACAAATGACAATGTGGTGTAGAGGTTGATTAGAGAGTCACCCTCCACTGGATACACGATAATGGGTGCCGTCACATTCAAACACACAGGGCTCCATTGTCCTGGAAACAGATGCCACTGAAGTTCTGGTTTATTGCATCAGCCAAGTTGGAAACTGCTGACAAAGGTCTAGGGATTTAGTTATTGAAATCTGGTGATGCTTTGTGTAAGTATTTTTTTTACCCATGCTAACAGCGTGGCAATGTCATTTTTGGGTGCACCACTTTAGTCAGACTGAAAAATGTGGGCTCATGTTTCAAGGCATGCGTGTCTCGATATAAACACACATTGTAAGAGATTGATGAGCGCAATATTCACTGTTTAAAACTGCAACAGAATGAAAGAAGAAGAAGGAATCAGTGCAGTTTGGTTGGTAAAAATCTGCTCATTCACTTTGGATCTCTAAAGTGAAGAACACTGTCTCTGTGGGCTTAGGTTTCAAAGAGAATAACATCAGAAGGATATAAACTGTAGGTGTTTTTTTTTATTTCAACATATTGACCCGAGGAAACATAAATTGAATATTTGAGGTAGAGAAATGTAAAACCATTTGAATGCTCTCCAATGTCTGATATATTATAGGATATTGAGCTGGCGGATCCACACCCAAAAATCTCAACAACCTTTTGATGGATTAGCCATGAAATTTGGCATGGTCATGTTTCACTGTGGGTGAATTTTAATAACTTTTTAATGTGGCATTATAATCAAGTCACATATTTAGTTTGTACAGTGTTTTGGATTATGACCAAATACAGTATATGCAAAACTAATCAGCTGCAGCTGTTCTTTTAAAGCTAACTGGCAAATTTTAGCATGCTAACCAGCTTAAATAAGATGTTTACCATGATAAACATTATATATACATGTTAGCATTGTCATTGTTAGCATGCCATGCTGCTAATATTTAGCTCTGCAGTTGCCAAATATACCGTAGCCTCAGTTAGCTGCTAGCATGGCTTAAGCCTCATAGTCAACAGAAACAAATTCAATCCTAAACCAGTCAACCTCCATTGTTTGAATATTGGCATGCACAGACAGTATAGCAGGTTGTATCTGTAAGTGTTCAGCAGTGTCATACTGTAAATTGGATTGCCTCTGACGTCCACGTGGTCCGGGGATTACCGCCGCTAGCCCCCATAATCCACACACACACATATGTTTGGAACAAGGTGTGTGTATGCCAGTCTCTTGATTAGAGGCGTTGAAGCACTAATGCTGTTTACATTATTGGCACATTAGAGTGTTTACTTCACCGAACCTCAGCTTCCAAGGCGTGTGCTCCAGTTTTCATGTTTACTCTGGGACGTAACTCCCAGACAGGCTGGAAATGACTCCTCATTTAGTCAGCCATGATACGACAAAACCAGCTGCATAAACATGTGAGATACATTATGTCAGAATGCTGATGGCCTAGCTGGTCCGTAAATGTGGACTTTCCCCTGCTTTTATCAAGTCCTCAAACTACGACTGCCGACTGGTATTCACATCAGCTGCAAGTTTGGAGGGATATCACCGCAATCATTGTCTCCAAGTGTAATGAGACATGCGATAAAACGCACGCGAACGTCTGTCTTCAGTAATGTGCACATTATAGTCCTTGACACATGAGCTTCCCTGACATCATCATTAACTTAGCTCATATTATTTTGTTTCTTTATTAGTCCCTTGGCAGGTCTTCACCAAGCATGGGGTGTCTCCATGTGTTTAATTAAAAGCAAATGGTGGCCATACAGTGAGGGGTGCCACAGATTGCAGCCATATGCTTCCCGGGCCGTGCCATATTCAAGGTAGCGGATGGTGGGGAGATAATCCTTGAGTTGCGTGAATGTTTCCAGTAGTGACAGTCGTGTTGTCAGCCAAGCTGTGACTGCCACTAAATTAGAACCACGAGTGGTCAGGTAAAGCTTTGTTACAGTGAGATAATGTCGGGAAGATGAGACATTTCACTGTATGTTACTCTGTGACTTCTGTGTGTGACAAATAAAGTAATCTTGTAATCTCTTAAATCTAACATTATTAGTCATGCAATAATAACTAATCATCCAATCTCAGTTATAGTTACCTACACAAAATTAACACCATTCAGATGCTGGTAAATCAGGCAAGTGGCTGGTACTGTATGATTCACTCACCAGCCAAAATAACAATGGTAATCTACTGAGTGGCTGGTAAAATTTCAACATTCACTAGTCTAGCTATTTTGCCAGTGGACAAAAAAGTTAAAAGTTTGCACTCTGCAACTGTATTGTTTAATTACACTGGGTCTCTAATGACACATTCCTCTATCCTCTCACTCAAACCTAGTGTGATGGTAACCTGGTAGACCTGTAACATTAACGTTACGTGGTCAACAATTAACCTGTGACCCGCCTGTAAGCCGACAGTATAACTATGAATGTTTCTACGGTTAACGTGAGTCAGTACAGATGGTGGCAGCGGAACGTAGATGATTAACGTTACCCAACCTTTTTTTTTTAACCTCAAGTCAACGCCACTCAATGCAAACAAGTGCGACAAGCAAACTAACGTTCACTCATCTATTTAAATATTCAGTTACAAAGCTAGTAGCAAGCTAAGTGAACGTTACACAGCTGATGCTGAGCTAACCGTCCAGAAGCGCTAATGTGACTGACCTATCCGGTGAGTTTTCAGGTGCCTGATAAAATTTGCTGTGGTGGATCCAGCATCCATGATTCGCTTACTGCAGACTTTGCAGTCAGCGCTCCTTTTGTTGGTGCCGTCCTGTTCGAAGTTTTTACAACCAAATGTGATGACAAATGTTTACAGCAGCAGCTGCAGGTGTGCCGCCGGTCGCCGTAGTCGTCATCCGAGGTACTAGTGTGTGAGGCTGTGAGGCTGTTCAGCGGTTTCAGAGTTTCCTCGATATTAATACGCCAAAAAGGAAAACATAATGATGAATGAGTCCCAAAGCACGAGTCCAAGTCAAGTCTGAAGTCTCTGTGTGTGCGACTTAAGTGAGACTCGAGTCCGAGTCGCAAACTCGAGTCCCCATCTCTGGTGGAAACGCACATGTTTTGCATCGTTTTGTCCGATCGTCCACGCGGATCCTGTAAACGCACTTCCGAAATCCGAAATCGCAGCCCTCAGCGTTCTCGTGTGGACGGCGAATCCGCATACTTTCCAAAATGATGACGCTGGCTTCCACTGTGCCACTGGTCATGACCAGTACCTTTAGCGCCCCTAGTGGTAGTGACCACTGGTCCGTGCCAGAGACCATGGTCCCTGGACAAGAGTTGTTTTTTTTATCAGCAGTGCAGGAAGAAATATTCTGAATCTTTACTTAAAAATACTCCAATACAAGTAAAAGTCCTGCTTACTGGAGTTAAAGTTAATTACATTTCATCTCATTACAAATTATTCTCCTAAACTTGATGACAAATATTCCCCTCACCAGAAAGAAAGCTGTGTATTAATTTGTGTAATCTGAAAAGCTGTGACACAATTTGTAGTGGAGTATAAAGTACAACATGAGATACTCTGAAATACTCAAGTGAAGTACAATTACTTCAAATCTTGTCCAGTACTTTGTTATATAATACTATATGATTATAATTAAAGGACATCCTTGTTAACACATGTATAACTTGTGTAACTATCATCAGTGTCTCTTCTATCTATTTCTAGTTGTTCCGTGTCGCTTTTCGGCTTCCGTAGCTTTCCTAACAGTTCACGGATTCGCGCAGTGCCTTGTGGGTAGGTCAGAAGCCGAGAGGACGCCATGTGCTTTTGATGCAGAGGGACTGCCGAGGCTGTGACAGACCTGTCTTGTAGTTTTTTTTCCAGAGGGACACCGGGATAAACGGCTCCAGTCGTCGTGACCATGTACTGCACCAGACACTGCCTCCGGACCGCGCTGCGGGCCGCGGCGAACACACACCGGTACGTAACGTGAGGCGAGCGGGCAACGGGCAGTCACGTAACACCGGGGGAGCGTTAACGGTGCACCGGAGTCTGTCTGCCTGCTTCTTCAAGGGCAGACAGTCGGTGTCTGCCGGTGGTCGTGGTGGTTGTAAGACTGGAGGCTGTGTGAATGCAGACAGTTAATTTAATCCGCAGTCAGAGAGTTTAATGTCTAACGGCTGTGTGAGAACCGCTCGGCAGTGTTAGCTTACAGTTAGCTTGGTCACGTTAGCTCGCAGTAACTGGACGGTTACAGGCTGAAACTTGACATTTACCCGATTATCTCTGAATGTATTCTCATCGGGACACTTTGTCCTCGTTCCCAGCTCGGATTTAACGACTTGATGTGGAAGCTGTTGGACATTTCGTGTGTTTCCGACAGCCAAGGTCACACTCAGCTTCGTGCTGGTCAAGCTGCATCTACCCCTGTGTTTCCCCCCGAGACCACTGATGTGAACTGCAGGTTATATGTTGTTAAATCATCAGGCTTCATCAAAATGGATCGTATGCACATAAGATCATTCATCCCAGAGCAGCTGGTGTATGATCGCCCCCACCCACAGTCTCAAAGCTGTCACAAGGTTAGGAGAACAGAAGGTGGAGGACTTCAACTGGAAGCTAAATCAATATAATGGCTTTTATGGACTCAACATTCAGTAGACGGCTGTTTGCATTTTGAAAGTTGGTTTGTGATCTTTTTGTGTGTTTGTGTGTAGAGTTTCAGAGGAAGATGTCATGATTGCAATTTGCTAAACATGTTCTGAAAGGCTTAAATCTTTTTTTTTTTTATAGCTTTGGAATATTAAATTATGTTAGCCTTTCTCACCCTCATGACTGCATACACTGCAGGTTGTGTACCTCTTTTTTTAAAATGCAAAAATGTGAAATTACTGCATAATTTTAGCAGTTCAGTCTGCTAAAAGTTCAGTAAAGTATCAATGATGCACCATGTGGACTTTGTCATCCAATACCAAACACCAATAATCGATAATTTCACATTTGAAAAGATGTTCCTAACTGTAGTTTATGCACAACTTGGGGTAAGAAAGGCTAACATGTGCTTCTCTGAAGCCTTGCAGAACATGTTTGCTTTCTGACACCAGATGTGAGCTGCAGACGAATCTGTATTTATCTGGACTCTGTCTTCCTGAGCCCTGAAGACCAGACATCCTTTATCTGATCCGTTGTTATTCTCCAGGCAACAGCTGCCGCGTCAGGCTCCGGCCCTGTGCGCCCTCCGGCTTCTGAGGACCAGTCCGGCCACCCACTCAGATGCCATCGCCACCCCGCCATTAGACGGAGCGCCGAAACAGTATTCCCCCAAAATCCAACAGCTCGTCAACGACATATCCAGCCTCACTTTATTAGAAGTGTCGGACCTCAACGAGCTCCTCAAGGTTTGTGGAGAGAACTCGTGAAATATCGAACCTGACCCACAATCCGCCCCGTCAGAGAAAGTGATCCATCTGTGGTGTTTTTGTGTTTCGCAGAAAACTCTGAACATTCAGGATGTCGGGATGATGCCGATGGCTGCAGCCGCTCCCGCTCAGGTGACTCATTTTTATACATGCAATGAAATTTAATCTGCTTTAACACCACCGACTTCATCAGTTTCACCCTTTTCTGACACATTATCTACGCATTGCATTGCTGAAAGTTTCACTCGCGTCTTTTCATTTAACCGACACTTCTCTCCAGCTGCTTTTAACGAGTGGCAGCTAATAGTTGCAGCACAAATAGACTCACTGTTTATTTCCCTGTGTGACACCAGGCAGCAGAAGTGGAGGAGGCGCCGATGAAGAAGGAGAAGACTCACTTCATAGTCAAACTGACAGAATTAAAGGCGGCTGAGAAAGTAAAACTCATAAAGGAAGTGAAGAACTGCGTGCAAGGCTTGAATCTGGTGCAGGTGAGTGTCGAGTCCTCGGTCCTCACCTGAGGCATGTAAAGGTTGAGCTATTGAATACTAGTACCACTAAAGAACAATGTCTGCTGATGAGGGCTGCATTATATTGTCTCAACGTCACGATGAGCTCACACTGAAGGATGCTGTGTGTCAAATTAAGGCAAATTAACTGAAACATGTCCTGCTACAAGTGCTTTGCTGCTAGATACAAAAAGAAAACTGCGGTTTTATCTTTGAGCAGCCCGCAGGAAAAGTCTGTCTGATATACATAATTATGGGGGTTCTTGGATACTCAGACTTCTGGTATTGTAGCAATAAAATATATCTGATTTCATGCTCTACTGCTGACTGACAGTTTGTAGCAGTAATTTGTCAAGAAATGCTCCGAGCCACTAAAACAGGCGAGGTGTCTAAAAGATAACGCCTTGTCTGCGTTGAAGTTAAAGATCCATTCCATTCATCTCTGTTCAAGCAGCACTTAAAATCTTTCAACTGGTGTTTTTAAAGAGACTGAAGTAAAAGATAAATAAATAAAAGGTAATCATAAAACAAGAAGGGCGTCTACTTTCAAGGGGAAACAATTAAATTTTCTAGCGAGTTCACCTTCGTTGGTGTAAATCTGTGGAAACATGAGTTTATCTGTCAGAGCAGAAATAGCCTCTCTTCGCTGCCTTATTTTTCTCTGTATTGCAAACTGTTAACATGAACATCTGCACTGAAACATGCTGTTGTTGTTCGAGTGCTGGTGCTGCTTCATAGCTCAGAAAGTTGGAAGACGTTCCACTGTTTTCTCACAGGTGGAATCGGTTGTTAATGACAGCTGACGTACTGTTTCTACAGCAAACTTGAACAAATGTAGATGATCAGATTCTGTACCATGTTGCATATCGTCTCGTGCCGGATGTTGTGGCTTCATCGTATCTCGTCTTCCTTCGCCAGGCTAAGAAACTAGTGGAGTCCCTCCCTCAGGAGATCCGGGCCAACGTATCCAAAGAAGAGGCGGAGAAACTGAAAGCAGCTCTGGAGGCAGCAGGCGGCACCGTGGTGTTGGAGTAGATCTGCGTCCACCCGTCTACACCTTTTTGCTGCTCGTGCACTTCATCGTTCATCCTGTTATTTTTTTTTTTTCTACATGACAAAGAGGAGTTACTGGGGAATAAAGGAAACAAAATGCCTTCTGACGTCCATACGGCCTCTTAACAGCGTCAGGTGGAGGCGGTCCAACTCAGACTGAACTTTCCAGGCTCACAGCCTGAACAAAAGGCCGCCTCGCTGTTTCCTCATCCGTCTGTCTGCTCATGGTTCTGTCTGATAACTTGTGTAGCAAATAAGCTACACTAACACTGGCCTGGGTGCCAAGTACGTAAGTCAGTTGGTCATTCTCAGTGTGTATGTGTTTAACTTGTCACGGAAGGAAAGGTTATGGTGTAGGGACATGGTCACCGCTCCCTACGCTGAAGAACAACAGATACTGTATCCGCTTCAGAGGATGGCAGGGCTCCGCCCCTCGTGTTGATCATGGAGTTGTTGATTATGTGATTAAAGTTGAAATATAAAGATGTTTCCTTCTCATGTGTTCCTGTGGTATTAATGATGAGAATGAATGAGATCAATATAGTTAAAGTGTCCTGCTGTACTGCTGCTGACCACTAGAGGTCAGAATCTCTGTTTTAATGACCTCGGACAGGATGAGAGTCGATGTTTGAAGCTCACTTTGTCCTTTTGTTTATTAAAAATTAAGCTGATTTAAATTTTGAAATGGACAGAAACCAGTTGCTCTCCTGTAAGAAAGAAACTTGAGGTCATTAAAGCTTCAGACAGCTGCAGTATCAGCCGGTGTTCTTTAATCCTGACCCCCAACACACCTGAATCAAATGAATGGGTCGTTATCAGGCTTCAGCAGAGCTTCATGTTGAGCTCATTATTTGAATCAGGTGTTCTGGTGCAGGAGAACATCTGCAGGTCAGCTTCATACGTATACAGAACATTTACACTGAACCATGTTTCACTCAAACACCAAGAAGATAAGTTTGGATCAGACTTCATTTCATTTCCTGTGTGCTTGACACTTCACTCACTCGTTCTCCTTTTTGGACAACTCACACCTTCATCATCTGTAGTAGTGCTTTTATTTAAACACCTCACCTCACAGCCCCCTTTCTCCAAGCAGACTTTTTGACTTATCGAAGCAGGAAAAGCACGGCTGTGATCAATAACCTTAACAATGGTTCTGTTCTACGAAGTGTCCGTGACCGTGAGTGAGCGTGTCTCAATACCAGAGACCTGGGGGAAGATTTCCAGGTAATTTAAAGTTCATATCGGCGATGACCTCTGTGTCGTTACCTCGTGACTGTATGATGTCACTGACAGAAGACGTCCACCAGGTGGTGTATGAAGGCTGTGATTGGTTTAAATCTGCCTTGAATAAGAAAGAAGTGTATGAGAATCAGAACATGTCACCAACCGGGACCAGTTTATAGAGTGAACCCGTCAGATGACTCGTGCTGATCGAGTCGCTGCAGTAACGAATATCTCTTGAGTTCAGGTGACAAGAGTCTGTGACCTCAGGTTTATTTAGTAGTAACTGGAGAGCATTATTTTATCTGTAGGGGGTTTATGTCCCATTTTAATTAATATGTCATAATAGACGACAGGTTGAATTTGAGTTTAATTCATAGCCTTCATGATCAGATTATTCTGGGTACTTTTAAGTTTTCTCTTTAGAAGCTTTGATTATTGTGCTTTTGATTAATCTGACATTATGTTTTAGATGTCAGTAAATGTAAACGTTATTCTAAAATGTGCATTTTGTGCCTGAAACATAAAAGCCAGTTAGAAGACGACTCAAAGGCTTTTTAAAAAAAGCAGCAAACCACCTTCTGCATCCTGTGGATATGTAAAGCTGTTACCCCGTCTGAGGCTTTATTGCAGGGTAGTTGAGAATGAATGACAGACGGAGACGAGCGAGGAAGATAACATGCTGTAAAAACTCTCAGGCTGAATAGAGACCGAAGGGCTGATGTGTGATTCACTCATTTACGTAACTCCCTCAAGACTCTGACAGCTGAAAACAGGAGAATGATGTTGAATTACTTTCCTCTGACGGAAGCACTGGAAACCACAGAGTCCGCTGAAGTGCCCCTTTCAACAAAAGTTCTCATACATGGAGGATGATTTGCCTCGAAAAAAAGCAATAATATTGAAAACGGAGGAGGGAACATGTAGTAACTCCACACTCCGGCACAATGAGCTGCATGAATGTTGGATTGAAAGCGTGAAGATAAGATGCATTCTGATATCGGATGACTGCAGATGAGGCGACTTGTCTGAACACTGACGGAGAAAACAACATATTCAGTCATGAAAAATGGACAACGCAGATGGAAAAAGGTGTGAATTCAAAAGGTTAAAAGCAAAATCTGAATCACAAAAAAATGCAAATGAACGTGAACGCTCGAATGTTAAAATCAAAAGTGTTTTTTTTTTTAAAATACAGTAAAATTAAAGCATCTTAAAAAAGATAAAATTACATTTTTTCCTTCATTTTGCATTCGCCAAATATATTTAAATGAGGATGTTGAAGCCTGAGAGGAGAAGTACCTTTAAAAGCATCATGAACATCAGGGACAGTGTTCGCTTCAAACATCAGAGGATCAGAGCTCTGCATTAAAAACATTTAGACCGTCTGTAGACTTCCATTATTCATCATGTTTCCAACAATATTCAAACCAAGAGTGAGGAAGGACGTCCTCAAACGAGACTAAAACATCCCACCGCCCTCGTTCATGTGAGTCACATCAGACATGTGGTCGTTAACTGTCACCTCATTATTACTCGTGTAAAGTGTTTATTTCCCCCGAAGAGCCGGATTACTTTACTGCACATTAGCCGTAAAACTAGCGCGCAACATGTGTGTGCACTAAACTCAGCACTCACCAGAAACTCCAGTTCCCTCTCCTCACGTTCCTTCTTCCCTCTAAAGCACATTTCTCCTCAAACACTCGATAACGGAGGTCGAGAGAAAATATATCCACTTTTTTAAATGCCCCAAAATTAAAATGTCGTCTCTGAGCTCTCCTCCCGTCAGTAATCGTCTCAGAATCAGAGCAGAATCTGATGTGATCTGGGTGTTTATTCCTCCAGACGGTCCGGCTCTTAACCCGACTATCTCCTCCAACACGTCTTGCGCATATTGTGCGTTTAACTCACTGAAATACGATGACATTTTGCTTGTCATAGCAGGAAAAGTGTTACTCAAAAGATGAACAGTGTCTCTCTTTAAGTGTGTCCCTGTAAACCATGACAGTGTCCAGGACCCTGAAACTGAAGCAGCTAAATGGAATAAAGCCATCATTCATTTTATTATTTAGACCTGCGACACGTCAAAATGTCTGCTGTGAGGGAAAAAAAAAGCCCGATTTATAACAGAGAAGAGAACAAATGGTGATTTTTCAGGGGTGTAACACGAGGAAGACGCATCATCACGGATCATCGTTCAGTTTCCAGCGGGTGAGAAAATTATATGGACTGTAATCCTGGTGTGAGTCACAGAAAACTGTCCTGGCGAGCTGGAAATTAGCCTCCGACGGTGCGGCTGTAAGTATACATGTGTGAAAGAAGAACGTATGCGTGTCAGATTTGCCAAATTGCGGCTTGGACGGCCGCTCATACGGCCGCAGCAGCAGCAGCACGTCTTGCCTCGGCTCTGAGTCGGTATCCGGTTACTGTTTTCTGTCATCTGTCATGAATCCCCCTCCTCCCTCTGAGTCAGCAGTGCCAGGCTGCCCATTCATACCACTGCTGCAGCCCTCATTTAAAATCATGTCACGCTTTTTAAGAACCCAAACAGACACTCTGGCTTTGGGAAAACGCTGATTTAACACACTAATTACTCACCAACAGAAGGAGAAGCTGCTGCAGAGCGAACACACGTTGTATGTTTTTGACCTCGTGGCCCTTTTGTGTGACCCTGACACTGAATAGTACGACGGGAATGCGACGTCTATTCTTAACGGGTTTGTAGTTGAACTTTTAGGACCTTTTGATCCGGGATAGCTGAGACCTCGGTTGTTGCCATACCGCATTCACAAAACTACAGTGGCGAGTCAAGCCACGTACTATTTTTACATTAGTCACGTACACTTCCTCCCACTAACCAGCTGCACCCTCTTTTTCTTGGCACGGTAAGATGGAGTAAGTTCGACGGCTCTGCACTCCACTCCGGACAAGTTCAGCCACATGTTGATCCAAAGCTCTTTCTCAGGACAAAATGGAGATTAGCGTGAAGGACACTTGCACTGGTCTGTTGTGGATTTAACATGAGCAGCGTACAAACATCCCCGGCGGCGTTGAGAGGAGAGGATGAGGCGAGCGCGCTTGGACAAAGTCGTCCCAGCAGCCTCTGAGGAGCCGACACCTCGACGTCTTCCTCTGGACTTTGTTTCACCGACAACATGCAGGAAACTCGCGTGTCTCGTTGGTACTTCGGTGGCATTTCCTCCAGCGCAGCTGCCTGTTTGACTCACCCGCTGGATTTAATTAAGGTAAAATATAAAGTGCATTGATTTTTTTTTGATTGTAGCACAACGCTGTTTGCTCTTAGAAATTAACAAAATGATCCAGTTAGGCCTCGTTGTTCTGTCTGGGCTGTTTTTTCACGATTGCATTGTGGAAAATGTTAATCAGATTACATCTCTTCAAGGTTTAATTTACTCTCTTTTCCAGCTGAAACTTGCTCTCAGAATAGATTGCCTTTCAGTTTACCTAATTCCCTAAATGACCTTGATTATGACAATCAATCAATCGGCTTGTTTACTGATTCCATTTCCTTCACCTGTTATCTTCCTTCTGAATGGATTTCTCCTTCATTCAACAGGCTGATTGAATGTTTGTTGTGTTGTTTGGAATCAGCTGATTGTCACCTTAATTTTAGAGCCCATCTTGTCGGCACGATGTCACTGCTTCTGACATCGGTTGTGCAGACTGACTGACACGTGCAGGTAGTCGCTGCGATCATTAAAGGTGTGACTGACCCCTCGCCGCTGCTCCCGCGTGCTCATTTCCAGGTGCACTTACAGACGCAGCAGGAGGTGAGGCTGAGGATGATCGGGATGACGGTGAACGTGGTGAGGAGAGAAGGTTACCTGGCGCTCTACAGTGGCCTCAGCGCGTCTCTCTGTCGGCAGGTGGGAAAAAAAAAAAAAACACACACACACACACACGTGAAATCATTCGCTCGCTGTCGGCGTCCTCGCTGCTCACATTCGGGTTGGATTTTCTGTCTTTTCTTTCTTTCTAGATGACATATTCTTTGACGCGGTTCGCCATTTATGAGACTGTCAGAGACAAGGTCACCAGAGAGAACAAAGGTCTGATGCCGTTCTACCAGAAGGTCCTGCTGGGTACATTTGGAGGTACAGTATGTGTCCTGATAGCATCTGGTGTATTAGTCCACACATACCTGCGTCTATGTTTTGCTGAGATATCTAGCTAGCGTGCTAACCAGCTGTCCCCGTCCCATCCCGGCTTGTAAAACCACTGTTTATGTTTCATACTGTCGGACGTTGGGATTGTCTGATGCCCGACCCACCTCCTGCCCTGTCAGAACCCTCCATGTCTTGGACTTCCCCGGGCTCAGAGTCCCGGTCCGAGCTGCTGTAAATCCCCTCAGTACCGCATCCCTGTCGTCAATCTGGCCTCCATCAGTCTCAGAGGTTGTGTTCAGTCCCACTGAGAGGCTGCTGAACCCGGGTTCCCTCGCCCGCTCGTTTGGTTCTGGTTCTGGCACAGCTCCCCACCAAAATTATTTGCTGGGCTCCCGCAGAACCTCTTGGTGGTCCAAAGCTGCTATGCTAGCACTGTAAACAACACCGACACCCTCCCGGTGCTCTGAGCTCCCAGTCCCGACCGCTAACTGCACAGCTAACTGCGCTAAAGACAGCTACAATTAGCAGCAGTCAGTCTCACATGTTACACTTTCAATATGTTCCCCAACAGGGTTTGCAGGCGGATTCATCGGGACTCCAGCAGACCTGGTGAACGTCCGGTGAGTTTTATGCAACGATGAATAACTAATACAGAAGTGTGTGTTTTGTAAATTTGATTATTTGATTCTCACTCTAGACTCTTGTGTTGAGGTGACTCCCAGGTAAGAAGTCATGACCTGCTAATTAAATTCAAAGCAGTACCTGTTCTGCACAAAACTCTGTGGAGAGATGAAATAGAATACTGCAACGTGAAGTTCAGGATGTGATCGGAGTTGGATTTGACGTTATTAAACCAAAAAAAACGCTTCACCACTTTATTCTCCTTGTTCAAGTTTGACAGGCCAATTCAGCACCGCATTGACAGATAATCGCCGTGACTGGTGTTCATCCTGTTAACTGCTTTTTAAAACGGTTCATCTGTCATCTGTGCAGAATGCAGAATGATGTCAAGCTGCCGGTCGAGCTCCGGAGAAAGTAAGTGAAAACTGACAGAGAGAAAATCATCGTGTCGTGATTCAGATCACCACATTGTGAGCTTTGTTTCTCTTCACCAGTTACGCTCATGCGCTCGACGGGCTGCTGCGCGTTTGGAAGGAGGGTAAGATTCACGAGCGTCTTCTCACTTTGTACTGGTGACGTTTGTTTCCTGCGTATGTTGTGATGCACAGCATGAAACGTTTCTGTTGAACTTGATTTACATTTTTGCAGCTTTTATTTCTTATGTTGCAACTTTCAACGCGTCAAATGAAAAGTCAGCTCATATAACTTGTAATCTGAACGTGATATGACACAAATTGTAGTTGTTGAAATGGTTCTCGGGATGTTTGAGGGGCGGAGGGCAGAAAAAATAATCCTTGAGGGGACATTTTTGGCTGCGTTATACTTCCACTTCACCATCTTTCAGAGGCGAATACTGTCTTTTAACTCCACTCCATTTATTTTATAACTTTAGATACTTCAGAAACAAAGTAGCTCAATTTTAAATTAATTTGTTCGATCGGCAGTCGGATAAAAACAAAAATAAACACAGATTCTAAAGAGAGATTGTGGAAATTGGGTCGGATATTCAAGCCGACCACTAGTTTACAGAATAAACACACATGTGATTATGTATAATTGACTTGTTGTTGCTCTCAGGTGCTATTTGTATAGGTGTCTTTCACTTTGACCAGATATGACTTCTCCTTCTTTTACCACGACTGATTTTATTCCGATCGGGCTGAAAACGCTCCTCGTCTCTGCGGCAAACGTTTTCCTGTTGCAGGTTTTCACGTTTTCTCCGTCCTGCTGTTTGACTTGCAGAGGGAGTGAGGAAGCTGTTCTCCGGCGCCACGCTGGCGTCTTCTCGAGGTGCGCTGGTCTCCATCGGACAGGTAAAGTCGCCTCTGCTGCGTTACACAACTGTTACATCACAACACGATGCCGCTCTGCAGCCTTGCGTGCGTTTCTTCCCCCTGCAGCTCTCCTGTTACGACCAGTCCAAGCAGCTGTTTCTGTCCACGGGTTACCTGACCGACAACGTGCTCACACACTTCCTGGCCAGCGTGTTTGCGGTAAGTCGCTCAACCTTGGTCACGGCTTACATAACATCAACGCATCTTTTAAGACGTCTCGTCTCCCCCCCGCAGGGCGGCTGTGCCACAATCCTGTGCCAACCTCTCGACGTTGTTAAAACCAGACTAATGAATTCTAAGCTGGAGTACGGGGTGAGTGCGTCGTCGTGTGATTTAAATGCTGCCGGACACGACGGTCGGGGTTACGCTGGGCGTCTCTCCCGGCCTCCCTCTCATCCCTCGGACGCGTAATGTTTTATTCATGCTCTGCGGAGAATCACGCCGCCTGACGTGTCTTTTGTTCCGTGTGTCCTTGTTGCAGGGTGTGTTTCACTGTCTAACGGAGACGGCAAATCTGGGCCCGAAGGCTTTTTACAAGGTGCCGCCGTCGAGACGTGATGTTTTTTGTTTTACATTGTTGCTCTCTGTTTTTTTTAACCCGCCCGAGATTAACGCTTGTGCTTTTGTCTCCGCAGGGTCTCGTCCCGGCGGCGATCCGTCTCATCCCTCACACCGTCCTCACCTTCATGTTCCTCGAGCAGCTCAGGCAGCATTTCGGCGCGGTGGTCGTCTGCTGAGCGGCGGGGAAAAAGGAAGCGATACCTCGAGGTTTCTTCAGCGGGTTTCCACGTTGGACGGCTTCGATCGTTGACTTTAATTGTCAGACGGCCTTGACTAAACTGAACTAAACTAAATCAGCTCCGTCTCATCGATCTCTGAACAAACTAGAGACCATCCCGCGGCTGGGCGGTGTGAGCCCGACCGCGGGATGGTCTCTAGTTTAGCCACTTAACACGTTCACGTTCTGAGTACTCGGCGGCCGTTACGACATTATTACACGAGACCACAGCCATCCTCAAACTCGGCCAGTCACGATTGCATTTTACGCGGTTGCGTCGCTCTCGTGTTGACAAAACCTGTCAACAGACGGACGGAGTACTCGAAATGCTTTTGTGGTCGGTCCCGCCACAACATCAGGCATCTCGGGAATGAGCTGGTAATAATGTTTTAACGCTTTCAAAAACCGCGAGCGCGCCACAGTCCAATTTTCCGTGACGATACTTCCAATCAGCTGAGAGCAGATCCATCCTGTCGACATCCATCCGCCGGTTTAACATCGCAATCAGTCGCAGTTTGGGTCAGGAGTTTTTTCGTGACTGAATAAAACAAGCTGACCTCAAAGGACAACTCAATTTCACACTGTTTTTACTTTGTTTATATGTGGCGGACCCTGCCACCTTTTTTTTTCTAGATTCTGGGGACCTTCTTTTTCCTCTGAGAGCAGCTTGTTTATCCACTCACGGCAAACATTAACGTGTCTGAGACTGTGTTAAAAGTTTGAGCTTCACCCTCCAAAACCACACAGAGTCCCTTTTTTAAAATTCAGGCTTCAAAATAACCACATCGCGGGAATTTCCCACCAGGTAACTCGAATAGCTCAGTCGGAGCTTCGCTTGTGACGTCACAGGACCTGAACGTCACCATGGTTACAGCCGGTGTGTGTGGCGGAGAGACTGATGAGCGATGGCGTTTGTCAAGAGCTGCAATCTTCACCGTGGAGCTTAAAATGCAGCCAGAAAAACTAAAATGTGAAAGAGTTCGCTGCACGTCCTGCGATATATTGTCCAGCCCCGGTTAGAATGTGAAAACTTTTACATGGTTTCCTGGTTGGATTTAAAAGTTAAAATGTCCCTGCTGGATGAATCTGCCCTCTGGGTGTTACACTGAGCCTTTGTTTTTCATTTTCTTACGTTTGTGATCATGCTGAATCTGAGCGTCTCTGTGCCGGTGGCAGTTTTTTGGTGAAACAAGTTGATTCTTTTCTTTTTCATATTGAGTGAAAGTGCTCGAGGGCATCGTTTTCACATTTTCTGTCTTTGTCAGGATGACCTTGTTCGTCCCTACGAGGACCTTTTAGTTCTAAATCCGCTGTAACTGATTTAATTATATTAATTAAAACAATTTTCTCTTGTCTGCTTGTGGGCCTCGATGATGATTTGTGTCCTTACGCAGCTTCTGTCAGGTTTTAAACTTTAGTACGAGGCCGCTGTGCTTTCATGCAGACAACCAGCTTGGCTCCATCCGAAGATTCGTTTCTGACTCTGCGAATCTGAGAAAGAGAGTTGTGAGTCTTGGTTCGGGAGCAGTTATGTGGGTTTCATATTGTTTCGTATTTCATATTGTTCCAGGTATTATTTTCACCTTTCGCTGTGATGCACAATCCATCATGTTCGACTTTAAAGGACACCTGATACGTTTCCACGTCCCACAGTTTACGTTTTGTCCGTATCGATGTCGGCGTTTGAGCGATGACGGTTGTCTTCGGGGGTCAAACTCGTGACGGCTCGGCTTTCGGTTCTTCTCTCCGTGATGTGAAAGTGAAGAAAGACTATGTATAAACTTTCTCTTTGCCTGTTGAGTGACAGGTATCAACAAGAGATGAATATTTATGGGGAGGAATATTTTCCAGATCGGCTCTTCTCATGACTTCACGCTGCGGCGCTCTAATGGACGGGTTACATAACCCCGTGGAAACACTGCAAAAACTCATCTAATGGCGAGACGGTAATCATCCCTGGTTGTCATGGCGCTCTCTAAGAGAGCAGCACGGCGACATACAGTAGGTCGGTAATGACACATAATGCTCCGTGTAAGGGCCGAACGTCAGGCTCAGCTCCGTCTCTTCCAGCGGAGGTCCTGCTTCCCTCCGCGAAGCCGCAGACGCGCATTTGTAGTTTATCAGGCACTCTATCGCTGATAGAATACAGACCGACCGCCGAGCTGGAAAACATCCACCGAGGATACAGTTAATGACGCAAACACACGCTGAAGCATCCCCCTCTTCTTCATCTCTGGAAGAAATTACAAAGACGTCTCAAAGTTTTGGTTTTGAAGCTGAGAGGTGAGTGTTTTGGAAAAGCCATGACAACAGAAAAACTGCCGTTATAGTCGTACCAGATGTTCATATCTCGACGCAAAAGGGGAGAAATTATTTTCAGCTGTGATTTCTACCTGATCGGAGCAAAACCGGCTCCCTGGCTCTTTTTTCTTACTTCGTGCCATCCGTCAGTCGCCGCGAAGGTCTTCGTCAAACAACACATTCCTCGCTCGCGGAGGAACGCGGCCTCTGCAAAATGCGAGACGGGAGAGAGAGTCGTCGACAGCTGCGTGATGAGAAACATGCAAAGGACAGGCGTTCGACTTCATGGCGTTAACGAGGTTTCTGTTCCACTGTTAAGGAAAGTCGACAACAAAAAACCCCTCTGAGCTGAGACTTGTCCTCTGTAGTGTTCATGGTGTTAATTCCAGAGACTGAAACAATTTAAATGTGGATTTTAAATGCTTCTGCTAAAAATCTGGATCAGGTAATCATCTTTAAAGCTGAACAGAACCTGCAAACTTCTTATATACATGATTTATGACTTATATAAATGAATAAAGCCTTTATTTATTTAGGCTGACTCATCTTAAAAGAATAATAGAGTCTGCTGACAAAGTTAACCTCAGACAATGTTTACTTACAATGTTTGCTGTACATTTAATGAGCAGGATGTGATTTTTTTTTTTATATTTTTCACCTCGGCTCCGGTTTAATAAATTCATGTCGCGCACCGTCGGCACGCACCTGTTAACAGCCGAATCCGATAAAGATGATGATGATAAATGATATAATTTCATTTTCCACATTCCCGAGCGTGTGGTGAGAGCCAGCGGGACAACAAACATCCCAGTTATTCACATGTAGCCTTAATTCAATTTACCGAAGTGGAACAATGTGTGCCTGCACTGAACTAACATCAAAAATTCACTGGAAAAACACAAAATGGCTCAGCAAAGACGCTATTTTCAGGAAAGATTTCTGATCTTTGCTTCCTCTTGCACCGCTGATGGTAACGTTGCTGCAGGATCATCAGGACCACCACGTCTGAGTGGTTGACGTCTTAAAGGTCCAGTGTGTAGGATTTTGAGGCGAACATGGTGTTGCAACACGGCGACGAATTGCCTCATTGAATGAAGCAGACCGGCTCCCTCTGCAGACGTTAGAGCCTCATTCTAACATAACAAACTCACATTTGTTCTTAGTTTGCACAACTAGCTCTAAACTAGCTTCAGAGCTAGTTGTCATTGAGCTAAAGATGTTTTTGCTCATGACTCACATCTTTAACATGTTTATGTAACAAATGTCAGGTTTATAGCCAACAAGTGCATAAAGTCCTGTACAGGGTTTTCAGTTTTACTGGAAACATTAAAAAGACAACATCTGAAACCAACTCATGAGGCTAATGCTAGCTTAACTAGCTAGCTAGCTACATTTAGCAGAACATTATACTAATGCCTTAATTAAAGACCCCAATTTTGCTTCAAAAATATATTACAAAATGTTATAAATGGACATCTTGATAACACAATAATACATCATTTTATATTCAATAGCACATTTATCAAATAAATATATTAGCATGTGACACTTATTTCAAACACAAGACAGTACGCACACTGTTTAGTCCATCTGGTGTGAGACCGGACGGGTTTGACAGGCAGAAACAACCTTAGAGATGTGAGTTAAGGTTCTGGACGGGACCGGTTTCCATTCACGCGTCCCTCCCGGTGTTCTTTGGCTTTTCAGTCTCCGTGTCTGCACGATGTTCTGAGTGTGCAGAGCTCGGTCACAGCACCACCTGTCACAACTCGCGGGACATCTTCACACGCGGCTGCCACAAGAGTTTTAAACGGGCTTCGTGACACCGACTGCGTGCAACAGAGGAGCCGTAAGTCTGTGAAGTTTATATTCAGACAGAAAAATAACCAAAAACTACAGTTCTCGGGTTTTCACTTGATGACAGTAAAATGCCTCTCTTCCTATTTTCTTGCCTGTTTCTCACTGGGCGGTAAAAGCGCTGATCTCTCTGGTTTGGACCGATGGCACAGTTGAGAGAATGAGCAATGGTTTCGCATTATGGAAAAGTTTGTGGGATGGAGAACGGGAGCCAGTTTTTTTTTTTTGTTCCCTCTCTCGAGGTCTGACTGTGGATCTGAAGCCCACGTTCCTCCCCTTCTCTCCTCTCCAGCAGCCAGCCAGAACAGTTATCTCAGCACAAACAGGAACCGAAGCCAAGTGGGTGGATGTCACCAAGACATTGCATAGAGAAGATAGTGAGTGTTGTGTCTGGCAAACCAGAACATCCGCGGTCCAGAACCAAGCGGGCAAAAAAAGCACATCGTTAACTTCCCAGCTTGATTCATTCTGTCCTGCTGCGCTCATACAAATATGAGCTCGGCGTGTGTTTATGTTTCCGCTGCATGCGTATACCCGAACGCTAATCTTTAAATTAGCCGAATAACAAACAAAAGACGTTAAATTGTGCATTTATCTCTTTGAATCAGTAGTTTCTCTGATTGTGAAGTGCGGCTAATGAGCTCTTTCCCCTCCGACAGCGAAATTACAGAGCAGACTCAGAGTCAGAGGCCAGTGGGAAGAGAGAGCAAAACAAAAGGCTGCCGCTGCGACTGCTAATGATAATGAGGACGATGAGGAAAGAAAAGAAATTCATGTCGCGTCCTCAGCGAGAAGCCGGTATTAAACAGATCGCGGCAGAGGAAGACGAAGGCCATTAGTCGAGATCATCCGACATGTTCCAACTACAAAACAGAGTTTAACCCGCTGCAGGCGCCGCCGTCGTCCGGCCTCCTCAGAAAAAGGTCAGACGCGCCTCCTGCGTCCTCGGCCGCAGTAATGGAGACAGGTTGTGTTATATCAGAACGCTCAAGCTCCATTTTCCCTGTCAGATCAATTCAGCGTTTGCCTTAATTTCAGTCCATTTTTGGCTCGCGCAACAGGAAGTGAAGTTACAGAGCAAAGCTTGATGACCGAACCGCTGTTGTTTGTATTTATCACGACGCTTAATAACATCAGCGGGTGCACAGAGGCTATTAGTGGACCGAGGTAATCATATTGCTTATCCACCCGATATAGCCTCAACGCTGAGTCAGTGACGCTGAACCCGGTTACCTTCGGCTTTTTTCTGTAATAAAGGCACGACTGCAACAATGGTGAAGAAAAAGGGCTTATTGGAAAATTAAAAACGAAACCTTTATTCTAATGATGTAATCCAGTTGTTCTGCTCTAGATTACATTTGAGATTACATGGCAGGATGATGTCATAAATGTCTTCAGCTGTCCTGAAACGGCGCCTGACGTACCGGCGACGTGCGTTTCTGCAAAACCACCAATATGTTTCAAATGTACATTTCTTTAGCTCCAATTTTAAATGTTATGCTCTGGTTAGGTTTAGGCAGAAAAACCACTTGGTTAAGGTCAGGAGAAGATCATGTTTTGGCTTAAAATACATGTTTGGTCACCACAAACACAGCTGGAAGTTGTCCCGAGGTCTCATTAGAAAACACCTTGGGTTGCAACGACAACACGGCTGCAGACGTCCCGACTTCACATCAAAAATATCCAGTTCTGTCACCCAAAACACAGCTGGAAATTGTGCAGAGATCTCGTTATAAACACCCAGTTTCATTGCCACAAACACGTCTGTAAAACCTCCCATGGTCTTGTAGAAACGCACCTGGTGTGTTGTTCGGTTTGCAGAAACGTCATGTGCCAATATTTTACCCCGGCTGCTTTGTGTGTCGCTATATTTCTTTGCAAAGTAGAGCCGCTGTACCAGTTTTGGTTGGATTTACCGTGTGGAATATAAAGACAGAATAATACAGCTGCTGCCGCTCTGCTGAACTCTCAAAGACAATTAAAGCAAACTGATTAACGAGCTGAGAACTTTACGGCCCTTCACATATTCTCACACATGAATGACTTGGAGATGTCTTTCACTGCCACAGTAATAACATGGAAACAGCTGCTTAAATATGACAGATTACGCACTTCCCCAGCGAATTTAATCTACCTCGTCTGCTTCTGTTTAAAAACATTTTGGTGTTGAAGTGGGAGCGATTTTGATGATCGATGGGACGCGATCTCATTACTTTGCAGCGAGCGTTGGGCAGAGAGTCGGTCTGCAGCTCTGAACATTGTGTAGCGACAGTGCGGTCGGCGGTTTTCTCCTCCAGCAGGATACGTTGTTTTCACCACCCACCCAAACGTTAGAGCGCTTTCTCTTTCCCACAGAGTACTTCGTGAAGTCTCTGTGATCAAACCGTCGTTCCGACCAGGAAGTGATGTTTCGTATTGTGACACAGGAAACATTTACGTCAAGTTTATCTGTCCTGCACTCCTCCGGCATGTCACCATCAACAGAGCAAGTTAAGACTGCAGGAAGTGTTCAAATCATTTAATACCGCAGCGTAAAACACTAAAATATTACTAATGTATATCAGTATAATCAGGAAAATGCACTTAAAGCGTTAAAAGGTAAAAGTTCTGGTGCATTGGAGTTATTTCTGCAAACTGGCATCAGTCTCAAGATGTACATTATGTCCATTTCCCTCATGCATGTGTTACGTGTTTTGTTTTCTGGCAGCACAGCTGATGGAAAGCAGCCAAATCTGACATATCTCAGCTGTCCAGCAGCCCTCAGTGCACCACTTGAAAAACACCGTGTTGAAAATAGTTCTCCTCCAGTCCGTGTTTTCTATCCAAAAATCACAGTGAACAAAAAAAAAAGCAGCTAAATAAGTGATTATCTCTGTAAAGTCCTGCGTTGAACCCAAACATGTGGTACGCGTGGGAAATGTCCACGCACAGTTTGTGGTAAACGGGCTCTGACATGCAGAACATGCAATCTGAGCTCCAGCTATTCAGCCTGTCCTGTACGAGGATGTGCGCCGACCTGCACCATCATCTGTCAAGTTTACTCGCTGCCAAACAAATATGCAGCTGTGAAAGATTGAACCGATAACATCCGATCCACCGTGGAGGACGTCTGAAGAGCCCGCATGAAAACAGGACTCCGCCTCGCTGGAAGCTATCAAGCAATATATGTTCATAGGGTCTCCGTGCCAAAATAACACGTACAGCAGGTTTTTTAAACTCGCTAAAAATGTTTGATTGACTCTTTTCTCTTGCCAGGAGGTTTTTTTGCTTCCTCGTGTGTCACAATTGCCCCGTAAAACAGATTCATGTTCTTGAGCAGAGACGTTCCAGAAGATGTTAAACTTCATTTAAAAAGTCTAAATCCATATTCAGAATTAGACACATTGCTAAAGTTGCTAAGGAGTGAGGCATCTTGCTTATTTCTCATCTATGCCTCATCGTATTTCGTCTGACGTCAGACTGTGAAGCCACGATACCGACTACCAAAAAAAGTTAATCTCCCGAAAGGTCATCATGAGAAAAATGTCCAAAACACATGAATAATATTTCTCTTGCAATTTCACATGACTGTACAGTTGATTAATTGAAAAAACGATGAAGTCATTAATCAGTTTTGCTGATAAGACGCTCCACATCTACTTAAGAGTGTTGATAGATCTCCGATCTGATCCCCGATCAGCGTTCCCTCGTCGTCATCGCCCCGATTCTTAGACGGGTGAGATCGTTTCTGTGTTTCGCCTCGGTTTGCCACTTTTAATGGAGCATGAAGCCAAAGACCACCAAAACAAATGTCTTTAGCATTTCAGACGGAGATAATACAGAACGTGAATGGCTTTTTATTGTTATGGCTACATGTCTCGCTAAAAAAGGCTAATGTGTCTGCCTGAGACATGCTAGCAGCTAAATGAAAACAAACAGCAGTGTTCCCCTTCACTTAAGCCTTGTTTGTTGGAAGCTGGCCTGACATTTAGTCCAAATAGATCTCTGGAGTAAAGTCACATTTCCCGTCCTCCGACACAGTTTCATGTTTTGCATGAAATGTGCCCGAGGACGGTTCTTTATTCATTAATGCACGAGAACAGTCAAATATTGTTCCGTGGCCACATTATAAAACAATTGCTTTCATTTCCTCTCCTCGTATGTTTTTGCCCCCGTGGCCAAATTGACTTGATTTAAAATAAACATCCAGATTCACCTGTAAATGCACACGTCAACGCCTGACATCGCAGCCGAGGCGTTCTTTCGGAGCTGCTCGTTTCTGATGTCTTTAAACTCGTCATTACAAATCTAATATGCCTCCGCTATTAAGCAGCGGAAGAACAGAGTTAGTGGGATGTTGTTTTGCTCACACCTTGGCCTCTGATATAGAAGCAATCCTGGGGGCGGCGGATGTTGGTCGTTAGCGGAGCCGCGTGTCGACCGTGTGACAGGTCAACGGGTCTCGGCGCTCTGTATTCAGAGAGACATGGCGAGCTGCACCAGGCCGAGATAATTTACATTACAGGGTTTGTCTCCGTGTCATGCAGCGGTGAATCAGTATATTTACTCTGACGCTACATGTACGTATATATATATATATATACATATGTATTTGTAATGACAGCTGTCAGAGAGAACCCAGCTGATGAGACACATTTGGTTAAATTGCGTGGCGCTTCCTGTTCTGTTCTCGTTGTGACTGGTGGAGCGGAGTAATGTAAACTGATGTTTATGGCGCGTTCCACATCCATTTATGGCGAATCACGGAAGTGGAAACGAAGCGTTTGCCAGTGACAGAATCAGAATGATGGAAATCATGTGTATGTGTATTTCTGCCCTTTAAGTTGTGATTATTTTAGGGTATTTCATGTAGTTCGGAAGGAATTATGCTCGCCCAGTTCTGGTTCTAGTGCCCATTTTGGTGCTGCTCCCCGCCTGCATTCCCTGCAGATATAAACACCATCCTTCTCTTGTTTCAGGCTCCCAGTCCGGACCTCTAAAGCTACGAGGCTCACCGAGCTAACGATCTAATGGCAGCTACAGTTCCTCTGCCCCCATTTGACAGCCAGCCAATTCTTACATATTGCACTTTTAAAGATTAAATCAGTGTTTCTTAGTCTTTTTTGGCTTGTGACCCCTTGTCAGAGAGTCCAAGAGTTAATATGGATTTGTGTTTTGATTTATCTCGTGAGCCTTTAAAAGGTCGCCGAACCCAGATGTTGGGAGCCGCTCGTAATCAGGACGCTCTTCCTCGCAGAGTGATCCCAACAATATAACTCTGATTCAACTATCAAAAAAGGAGCAAAGGAAAGGAAAGCATGGACGGTGTACTAGAAACACGTCACAAAGCACTCGCACTCAACCAAAGACGGATTATTCTCCTTATCCGTCTCTGTACATGTTCAAAGAAAACCTTCCACTGTCTCAACTGCATATCTCCAAGTAAAAGATGTCCTTTGTGCATTTTTTTTAAATGTCGTAATTGGACTGATTTATCGCTGTGTTTGGTTTTTACGCAAACCTCTGCACCCAGATGTGGCCAAAAAAGGTGAAGGAATGTGGCGAGCTCTGTTTCCCACCGCGGGCTGTTGATGACAGTCATTCAGAGACAAGAGGGGCTGGAGAACGGAAGGGGCTTGATTGCTTTTCCGCGGCTGAACATCAACCACTCTCATCGCCGGGGTTATTTGCATTTTATGTCCAGCGATTCAGATGAAAAAAAAAAAACTCTCGGCGGGGGAAAGGATGGAACAGGTAAATGATCCGGAGAAATGACACTTGAGAGATACGACCGGGCCCGAATGGGAACGCTGCTTATCATGTGCAGCCGGCGGGACGTGATTATAACCCGACTCGCGGACTAACAAAGTGGAAAAAAAATACTGCAAACCCGGATGCGATCGCGCCGCGGTTCTGTCCACATCCGCGTCTAATGCAGCTTCAGAGTCCCCTCGGTGAAAACACAGGCCCGGTCATCACATGAATGGGCCCATTAATCCCACTCAGCGCAGGACAACAAGCCTCTAAATCCTCTAATTGATTAATTATCTCTGCTGAGATTCACTCTCACAAAAGACACTCGCGCAGAGAGGAATGAAAATGTCAAAAACACAAACAAGAGGCTGCCGTGTGCGACTGTAAGTGTGCGTGAGTGGCTTTTATCGCGAGGTCGGCGGGTTAAAGGGACAGTTCATCCAAAAATAGAAATTAATTAAATTCATCATCCGCTCAGCCGTCGCTCGTTGAACCAGCATTTGAATGTACGCATTCGCAGTCAATTCGAATACTAGAAAACCTTTTTACTCGCCTTCTTAAATTCAAGACTTTTGTACATTTTATTCATGAGTATGCAAAACGCAGACTGATTAGAAGTTAAATTAAGTTTGCTTCCTTTATCGCACGCTCCCAAATGCTATTAACTGTGCACCTCTGCATGCAAATAACCCCGTGCTCGTTAAATATGTCGGTGAAAGCCACATTTCAATCACTCTGCCCGTGTTTGGAGGAACAGGAAAAGCCCATTAACTCCCTACTAATCATCCCCGGCTGCCCCTCGCTGCCCCGCTGGCGTGTCCAAGCCGGTGTGTTGTTTTGAATGGCCGCCGGACGGAGCCGACCACAACAAGGCCAGAAAGATTAATTACATCTTAGCAGCACCCTTCTCACCTTCACACACCCCCAGGAGCAGTTATCGCGAACGCCGCCGTATGAAAACAGAGCGAAAAACATGCCTAATAAGAGAGAGCCTGCAGCTGACAAGCGCAATCATCTCGTCAGGGATGAGGCCGGTGCCACGGCACGGCCGGCGCTGTTAACACTGGACCACGCAGAGGAAAACAGCCCAGAGAAAACAGTGCTGGATTATCACTTTAACGGTTAAAGTAGAAGAAATGATGGCAGGGTGAGGATAATTGAAAATATGGCAGTTGACCTTTACGTAATGAAATGCAGATGAAGTGCGAGCTACTCTACAGATATTCATGGAAAGTCTGAAAGGTCGCACTCGCGCTCTTAAGTCGTCCACTTTCTCAGGCGTGTTGTTACGGTTATTTACCGCGAATGTTCGGGATAACGAGCGACTCTGCGCAGGTTATAATCGCTCGCAAATGGTCCACGTCTGATTTTAATATAGAAAATCACAGGAAGCAAAGGAAGCACGGTGGCCGTTACGTGAGACAAGAAAGAACCGCTTCAGCCTGAAAAAGTGCTTCTCATTAAAAATAATTGAAGATGATATGTTTTTCATTCCTGAGCTTTTAGTGATTCATTTTGAATAAGAGGTCTTTGGACAGTCTGTAATAAATTTGCTTTTCTGGACTGTGAGAGACCCTTCAGGGGCGCATTTTCTTTTTTCCCCCCCCCGATTCAAACGACGTCTTATACAGAGAGATCTGAAAATTAAAGGTAGCTATTAACGGAGAGGCAAAACTTAACTTGAAGCTGCCTTAAGTGTTAAATAGCTCTTTATTCCAACAGTGTTTTGGTCAGTAACACAAATGGAAAAGACATTTTCTGGTGTCCCTGCTTGTGGACATGAGGACAGCATGACGAAGACAAGGAAGTGCCAGTGTGGTGACGTAGAGAGGAAGGAGGGGATCGGCAACTTCAAAACGGACAGAAACTTAGCCGATACAACGACGCTTACAGCAGATTTAACTTACTCGGACATGAAAGAAATTACAGCTGCAGCTCCTGTTTGAAACACTTAAGTAGCGCATTTAAAACAAAGTTTATTAGGAGCTGATCTAAAAGCCTTTAGTGTCATTATTTTACTGTGCAATCAACATTTTCCTCTTAAAGATATGTTTCACGTGTCCATCGTCAGCCTCACTTGAGATTAACACAACTTTAACGTTATAATTCCTGAACGGCGTCTTGCACGAAGCTCTTTCTAACTATTTTCATCGCAAAACCACAGCACGACTCAATTTCAAGTCTTGCGGTTACGCCAGATAGCCTCTTGTAATTGTTGTGTAATTGTTTGTTGCGCAGTGTTTACACCCGGCTCGTTAGTGCCGACTGCGTGGCTCTGTGGAGAAAAAAGCCCCGGGCGTCTCTGTCCCCACTGATGATGTAACGGCTCTAAATTAGGAAGAGCTCTGTTACAACCGAGCCCTGATTTGAACTGAGTCAGAGCCGACCATGCGGGATCATGCCTTCAAGGTTAATATGTTGGACCTGAAAACGAGAAACATCCGCTCGGCGGGTCTAACTCATGCTCGTGAATGCTAGGTGTGCGATTACCTCATGCCTGCTGACGTTTTCGTATAAGTTCTGCTGACGGTCCGTTCAACCGTCTGCAATCATGTTTCTCGCCACAACACAAACGGGGAAAACAAATTTGAAGGATATAAACACGATCCCTTGGAGGAGGCTGCCCTGAGTGCCAGCATCAGTTGTTCTGGTCTAAAACAACATATGTTTACGTCCACGTGACAAAAGCCCCCTAACGCCGAAATTACGTGGAGTTTGAGGAGTCCACATCCTTCCTGATCCCCCGCTGGCCTCGTGTACGTACATCATGACATTGTAGCGTGGTTGCATCACGCTACTGCAAGGCGGCATAATTCACATGATTATACTTCATGTTCACGTTGTGCACTTGAGCAACCATTGGAACTCTTCCAATGTGACCTTTGGGGGTCAAACGTGTGACCTAACAGGGAAAAAGACTATTAACAGTTGTTGATCTGCTGACCTTGATCAAGTGGAAAGTCTAATCTAAACCACCATGTTTCTGAATCTGACACGCCAGATGTTTTGTTACATAAAATCATCTGGAGAAGGCGCCTAGTAATAGATGATTGGGTGAACTGTCTGATCACAGACCGGACCTGAACCCCTCGATTCTGGTGTCACAGTCCTGCAACAGCAACTCCAGCGCAGTTGTGTTTTATTTGATCAGAGACGTGGTGCAGGCACAGTCGCCACCTTAACGACACAAAGGCCTTAATTGAGTTTCCAATCAAGCAATGATAGGGATACAGAAAAAAGAGGAATCCATATTTCTTGCTAGCTAGCTGTGAACCGGATCAGAACATCTTAATAAAAGTACTCACAGTTTGTAGATGAAATGCAGAGAGGAGCTCAGCTGTGTTCAGACGGCCGGTCGACAGCAGATGAAACGGTGGATTGGCAGAGTTTTGACAAACCGTGACAGAAGCTGTTTGCACTCCTGTCCTCTTCGCCTCTTGCTAGACATGTTTGATCAGCTGACAGACATTATCCGCCTCTCCCTTTTCCACACCACACTTCCTAAATCCACTCAGTCTGCAGTCAGGTGTGAACCGCAGCGTTTTTTCCTGTGCCAGCGTTGAATTAATGCAACCTGCCTTCCAGAGATAACTCTGCCCCTTTCCTGCCATCTAGTTCCCATCACCACAATACTCCCACGTGTCTCGCACAACTCTCAAACTGTCAGCGGCTGTGAGCTATTTGGACATCGGTTTCGTGTTCAGTCAGCCTCGCGAGGAATAAGGAAAACCCACAGAATCTGAGGAAATGGCCATTTTGTCAGGATGAGGATTCGTGGGAACTGACACTGTCGAGCTGATCAGGACCCCCCAGAGAGACGCGGATGGATTTCATGGATGGTTTCATTCACAGAATTAGCTTTGATGTGATGTTCTTCCTGTGCATTAATTAATCCTCTGTTTGATACATACATTCATTGATATTCAAAACACATCAAACGGTAAATGGACTTGCATTGCTGCAGCACATTTCCAGTCTACTGAGCGCTCGAAGCGCTGCACAACATGTCAGAATCAATCAGTCTCACACACATTCATACTCTGATGACAGAGAGCGCCATGGAAGGTGCCAACTGCTCATGAGGAGCAATCTGGGGTTCAGTATCTTGCTCAAGCAGCCGGGGGAGCCAGGGATTCGAACCCGTGACTGTCCGATTACAGGACGACCTCCTGAGCAACAGCTCCCTCGTATATCAAAAACACCCCGGTTACCTTCTTTTAATGGTGTTAAAGTATCAAACTTTGATTAATAACTAAATTAATTTGATAATAAATGCCTTTTAATTGGAACTAGAGAGGCACCATGGCCCAACTGTTCTGATCCATGAACTTTTATTCTGTGAGATATCAACTAAAATGTCGGGAAAAAAAGAAAAGTTTTTGGATCCGTCCCTTAATTCAGATCTGCACCAAAAGTTAACAGGGTGTATTCTGGGCTGAGACCCATCCTTACTTTTGTGTAATCCCTCTAACAAACCTGACACTGATGAGAGAATGTCCTCGTTGGCGGAGGTATTTCTGGGTGTTTACAGTAAGTGCAAAGCGAGACCTTCCTTGTCCCTCTTGCCTGTACAAGCCTGTGGCAACCGTCTTCTTGTCTATTTGTTTCTTTGCAGAGGGCTTTGGCTCGTATTTTCCACCACCGTCCAAAGGACTCTCTGCACGTTCTCGAGCGTCTCGTCTCTGTCTGAGAGCGACAGCAGCTAATGTTCAAAAGATCCACAGAGGCCATTTAACAGATAAAAAGTATTTTCAGTTGTTGTATTGTTTGTTTTTGGGACGAGAAGCAAATAGATAACTGAACTAAACTCGTTTTACTCTAAACTCTCACATCTCCTCCTGAGACCATAAAGATAAATCTATCTCTGTTCAATCTTTTCATGTCTCTGCTCCAATTATTCTGCTGATCAGGGCAGAGACACGGTTTCTGGAGTTTGGGCTGTAGAGAAGAAGGGAAAAAAATCACTGGAGCGTTCACATCAGATGAGTCGACGCCCCCGCTGTGAACAAAACTGAAGATCCACAGGGAGGGCTGATGCTGCAAAGCTGTGGATTAATCTCAGACAAACACAACTGCAGAGGAGTGAAACTGTGTTTGGGTGGTTATATTAATATTAATCTCTTGAATCTGTCCTGTGCAGGAAACGTTGCTCTCCTCGCTCGCTGCAGGGATCCTCTGACATTGAACAGAGTCCATAAAAAGAAATAATTGACCATATGTTTGCTGCGCTCGGTGGATATATTTGGGAGTTTTTAATATCCCAATAAAACAGCAAAACAGCACTTTCAGAGAAGAGACACACAGTATGAACAACTGTCCTACAATTATATTCTGCAAAATGCTCGAGGGCAAAAATAAATGATGATGATTATGATGCAGGGAAAATATGCGTACGGAGAATCTGACAAAATTAACTCCCAAAGATTTCTTGTTCTGATGATATAAAGGAGAATTTGTCCCCTCCCGACACCACCCGACACCACCCTGCACACATCCACCCTCTCATTGTCTCTAAGCGCTCATTTTCTCTAATTAAATCATTTCCTTGTGTTGCAATCAAGGCTCCTCGTGCTTTAGTCTTTCCCGCTGTATTAAAATACGATCATCACGTTTCAGAAAATGAGCAGAACTGTAATGTTTTAGCATTAATATCTGCGAGCTCTGATGACGGTATTCCCACTGATAAGCGATAACTCTAATTACACTAGATTGTGTTAATGGTACATTTGGGATCATTGAGCGTACTTAACAGCAAGACTCCCCAAAGTCATTTTGAAGACTAATCAGCATCAATCTGTCAAACTTTATTACAGATAACTTAGACACACTGCATTAACTCCTCTCAAACTATTACGGCTTATATGTTAAACTCTCCGTTTCTCTAAAGACGCTAGAAGCAGATTAAAAAAAGATAACGGTGACAGATTTACCAAAGTGATCTTTGAATGAGTGGATCCATTTTAGACACACGCACAAAAGCAATAATGATTAAATTACATGACTGATGATGCCTTTATTAGCTGTGTAGCTAGCTAACTAAGCTAACGTCAGTTTGGTTGCCTTCGCCGCAGGTTTTTATGACTTTGTACGCGTTGCGCAATTATTTAAAATCATCTTGTAAATGTTAACTTGATTGCAACTTAGCGAGAGGTTAATGTCCCAGGTGGAGACGTCTATAAAACCAAGGCAGCAGCGACATAACAAGTAGTGTCGGATGGAACATTTGCATTCAGCAAAGGCAAAAAGGAAAGTTAACAACTGCTAGTTTCTTTACGTTTATACCTTTCGTGGTTCATGTATTACAGCTTAATATGTTTGAGGCTGCGTAGCTACATGTTTGTGTTTTGCCTGTGAAGACATGTTGGCTGCGGTTGCGCTCTAAATCCAATAAATAGCCGGACAAAGCTGCTGTGACTTTAAACTCTATTGCTTCCAGACGGTACGACATTAGTGGGGTAACCTTAACTCTGCAGGCCTGACGTCAACCATCTTTGTTACTCCTTTAGGTCGTTAGCAAGTTGGACTGCTACGCTAACGTTCGAGCGGACATGTAATGCATTCCTTTTGTTCTTGTTTCTGGGTAAATGGAAGAGACCACCTTTGAAACTCTACAGACGGTCACGCTAACTAAAACCCCAGCGAAGACAAAACAGGGGTTTAGCTAACGGTCACTTTTTATGACGAGCTTTATTTGGCGAAGCCCACAATGTCTTTATTCAAGTCTTTCATCATTTTCATCTGCGTGCTCTTACTATTTCGTGCCGAGGACATTTTAATTTGCGAGTTCTTAGCGGAGCAAACGGCTGCTGGCTTCTCTTTCAGCCTTTTATTCTGGCGCTGGAGGGCCTTTTCCCCTGTTTCGCTTTTGAATTCACAGATTTAACGAACTGAGCGTCGGGGCTGAGAGGATCCTTCTATTACATTTAAATTTAATCTGCAAGGCAAACTAGCTCTCGTTCTCCCCCCTTCCCCGCGGCAAACGAGCTGATGTGATAATGCGGATGTGCAAAGCGGCTGTGTGTGTGTGTGTGTGTGAGGGAGAGAGAGGTCTGTCCGCGAGGCTCATGGGATGCTTCGTCACCTCTAAACAGTGCAGATTGGAAACACTTGACCCCGGGGCAGAGCGTTAATGCCATGCATCCATACACGGACGGAGGTAGCCAAAGATAACCAAGTGAGGGAAGGCATAAACAGTGGCCTGATTCTGTCTGCAATCAAGTGGTCTGACTGTATCATATCTCAGCTGTTTCCATTACGGAGCTTCCCGTGGCTCCCGTGCTGCCTGCTGATGAAAGCCGGACAGCAACTCCACTTAATGAAAGTTTAATCAAATCCTACAGTAAGCAATTACACACTGAGTCCCTATATAACTTTGAATGTGATTAGACATTATTAGGTCTTCCTTTTTTCTTCGACAGGTTGCAGCTTCACGGTGCAGAGAAATGAATTAGCGTTAAGATAAGGACGCTGCCACGCGCAACCCCGCGTTATTTTCAGCCCTGTGGGCGAACGTGCGCTGATTAAATGTGACCGCACAGTAAGTGAGAAAATAAATGACACAGAGCCTGCCACGTTCACACCTGTTGCGAAAGGGCATTGTGGGGATATTAGGAAACATCGCAGCAGAGGAGGATGCGGAGCTGCCGTGATAATTACATTAGCAGTGGATTTAATGTGAAATTGTAACACATGCACGTTCAGAAATGACACCTTGATTGGGTTTAGTTTTAGTTTCATTGCATGTGTGTTTTATATGTTTTCCTTCCTGTTTTCTTGCGTTCCTTCCCTGGCCTTTCCTTCAGTTACTTGGCTGCCCGTGTCTCATGCACACTCCGACCGTGACAGATGGTGTCCTCACTACCGATCAATAAACATAAATATAAGAAGCTCCAATCAGAGTCATCCTGTGTGGTTGTTTATCTGATGAGGACGGGCTGAACAACCCTCTCCTCTGCTCTCCAGAGCAGCTTTACATCTTTATTTGTCAGCCACTTGATTACAACCTTGCAGCTTCGTTCATGCGACAGGCATCTGTTTCCCTCCAGAGTTGGAGGACAGAAAACTCACCTGGGTCAAGGGAGTTCACCAAACGGTTCAGACTGACATCGCATCACAGTGCACAAGCTCTCTGGAGTGGACTCTCTGATTAAAATAACATCGACTTTGTTGTTAGCAGAACCCTTTAAAAGAAATAAACACAGTGTCCAGGTGGATTTTATAGTTAAATAGACTCTCAGCTCTGTTTAAACACATTAGACTTGCCGACCAGGCAGCAACATGTGGATGTTTGGCTGCACTGCTTTCAGGGGGAATGGACTTTCCTCGTCTTCTTGGGCTCGTTGGTGGGTTCAAAACAAAGAAAAACATTCCAGACGCTCCGCTACATGTTTTGATGAATGCTGCGTTCGCTGATGTATGATTGTCTAATGGCACGGTGCGAAGTAACAAATGAGGATCTGTCGGACGAGATGCGGTGTTGCTTGGCGAGTTCATTGCCAAGGTGCCTGACCGTTGCCTGTCGACGATTGATGAGCTCCTAAAAGCCCTCACAACAACTCCCCTGAAAGTCCACTGAGAGTTAAAAAGACTGATATGTGGGCAGGATGGATGTTGTAATCAACAAGGTCTTTATGTAAGTGGAGACTTGATGTCCCCTTTTACTCTCTGGGCTAAAAAACCACTACATCCTCTCAGCATCCCTTCACTGCTCAGCTTTGGGAGTTTTTTTTTTTTCCATCAGACACATTCACTTTCAGCCACTTAACGGATCTGGTTGTTTTTTCGCTGCCTCTGCCTCACTTCTGCTTGTTTTGCTTCTCTAGCGTGGACACATGCAGAGGTAACGATAAGTGATGAGACAGACATTTAGCGTTGGATGCGAGGTCATTAACGAGAGAGATGTAAAGAGTAAAGAGATGTGTTACCGGAGGGTCACAGCTGTTCTAGCTTTGTACCATCTTCACTTACAAGTGTGGTTACATCCTCAATCAGTGCATTAAAGGCTCCGCGGGCCACGTAGGACGACTTCTAGCCTTCTGTAAGTGCCCTCGAAACATCACAAACACTCTGGGCTCCATTATTCTACTTACAGAGATGTAAGAGCAGCATTATTTAGTTTATTAACTATGATAGCTGCTTCCAAGTCATTCAAAGTATTAGATTTTCAGCTATGTTAGGCGTAGTGAACGGTGATGTTGGTCTGTTGGTGAACCACTTTGATCCAGATTTAAAAAGCAGAACCACTATTGGACGGGTTGACACGGAAGTGGGTACAGATCTGGTCCCCTGAGGATAAACCCTAATTGGTTTGGTCATCCACAGACTTCTTGTCATGTGTCAACTGTGCAAGCAGATCATTACAATCCATGTTTCCAATTACTTTGGCTGCTAGCTTTAGTCTAATTATGATGGCAACAAAGGAGGAAAAGCCTTTCGCTGGTACTTTAGGGCAGCTGGGGCTCAGGGGTGGAGCCAGCGTCTGGTTATCGGAAGGTCGGTGGTTTGATTCCCCATGTCGAAGTGTTCTTGGGCGAGATACTGAACCCCAAAACTGCTCCTGATGTGCTGGTTGACCACCGCCATCAGTGAATGAATGTACGCATGAATTGCTGTTAGTCGCTTGGGACAAAAGCGTAAATGTACTTTCCATTCTTCATCGGCAAGCAATACAGGAGTATCCCAGCCCAGTGTAGGTACGTCGCTCTCACTGCCATCTGTTAGGGTTACCCCCCCTCTCAAGTTCACGAGGTTTAGAGAATACTAAGCTGTATATATGAGCGCTCGCTTCGTTTGCTTTCTCCACGTGGGCACGACACGGACATGCTGTCATCGTGGCGACGACACACATCAGTGTTTAGGCCGAGCAAGCCGGGTGGATTGATGGTGAAGTCCTCCCGTATTTGGCTGAAATTGCAGGTGGGATCAGGGGATAAAACGCTACATGTCTCAGATGAGCAGACTAATCTTTCTTATTCTTCAGATTACAGAGGCTTGTGGTGCTGACGGCAGAGAGAGAGAGGAGCCTGCGGTCGGAGGAAGTGGCTTTGCGGTGAGGGGCGAGAGCTTGTTTTGAAATCAGGGGTCTTATACTCGATGGATTACACAGAGAGAGGAATGAAATGGCTTAAAGATGAATTATGTTCTTTCCATTTTCACAAGAAACGGGACGCTCTCCTGATTCCCCCTGTTCGGATGAAAAAACTGCGTCCGAACCTCCAAGTTAGCAACACAACAAAATAAAACAGACTCGCGCCCCAAAAATGAGACGCCAGATGTGTTTCAGTCGAGTTAATGAGGAGCTTGACCTGCCTGATGTCACGTGGTCTTCTGTTTTGAGTGCAAGTAATATCCAGTAGTTTACCGTCTGTTGTGGTTCAGGAGTCGAATTCTGCGTCTCTTCGGAGCGCAGATGGTTAAATCCCGCCTGACCGGACGCGACTGAAACGTCTGATTGAAACACATCTCTGAGTGAACTCTCCGTGGAGCGTCTCAGTCAGGCTATCGCTGTCTGCAACACTCCTGTTCCCCCCGGGTGCTGCCAGGGAGTCATCGACCGCGCTGCACGGAGAGAGGATTTATAGGAAGAAATTCAGAGCAGCCAGTTTTTGTACTCTATTTAAAACCACCTGCTCTGTAGATTAGCGCAATTCAACTCCCAGCAGGTCGTCATTAACTTGCTAGTTTTCTTTGTTTAAATTCTCCCAGCAGGGGGGCGGGTTGGGTTTTACCTCGTACATGAGGTTTTGCTCACCGGGCCGCTGCGTAAATGAGTGTGCAGAGCGGCGGCGTTAATCTCCTGGCAGCTTCTGTTCACCGGAGCTGATTCTGCAGCTGGTTGCGGAGCAGCGTGACGCTCCTGCAGCCTCTTGCCCCACAGAAAATGACTTCTCACGTGTTCACCGCTCACTCTTACGTAGAAAACCATCAAGGAGGTCATGAAACTGTGAACAGGAAGCTGCATTTGGCCCTTCAGGCGAGGGGGGACGGATCCACAGATGCGACACTGTAATAAGAAGGTCGTCGTCTGGTCACTGAGTCACACTAAGAAGGTCGTCGAGATGTCGAGCTGAACTGCTTCTGGTCACGAGGCTTATCGAATTCAGGAGGCAGGAGAATCCATCAGATATTAAAGAGCCGAGCTGAGTTATGAAAGGGGCTGAAATTCAAAACCCAACGATGGTAACGATGTCACTATATTATAGGTTTGAAATCGGCACGACACGACACTAACAACTCATGAAAATAAACCTTATATTTCACATGTGGTATATTTCACATCGGGTAACAAAGCTAACAGAGAAGTGAAGTTGGACAGACAAGCCTCTGAAGTGCAGTGAACAAAACTAGCATTTTAAAAAGAAATATCTGAAACTACCGCTTGACATTTTCTCATGTCAAAAAACATCTTTTTCTGCATTTAAAGAACACGTGTGAGAAGCTTTTATGCGGCAGGTTGTTCAGGCTTTTATGAAATGATTTTGAGTTTCTCTGAAAAACCACTTAACGGTTAATTTAACGGAGTAATTGATTGATTTATAACAGGAACTTTTAAGACGTCTCTCTCTGACGGTTTATTTCAGAGGCTTTTGAATAGGAATGAGTGTTTTTCTGTTTCATTTATCGTTCAGTCCCGTGTAGATTCTGCATGTGATTTTCCTCTCATTAACCTCAGGCGGTAAAGCTTTAAATTCAACGCGCAGCCTTGGAGAAATTGTCTATTCAAGCCACGATTCAGTTCAGGATGCAGCCAGATTCGCTGCTTCTAGTCGAGGTCAGGTCAGTGTGAGGAACCCACGGAAGTGCGATAACTGTAAAAAATTCAGAATAGCAGATTTGAGGAGTTTGAAGGGAGCTTAGGGCCGTCTGAGAAAAGGCTCAACAGGCTGGTAGTTTAGCCTGGCACCGCCTGAGGTGAGCAGAACTCGCTCAGGGAAACTATTCAGCTGCCCAGTCAATAATGGCAACTGTCGGTCCACAGAAAATCCCTGAAAAACAGCAGAGCACGTTCGGCTTCCCAGATTCTTTGGGATGTTTGCCATCCACCATAATTGCTAATTTCCCTTTACAGAAAAATCTGTAGAATCTACCCAGAAATCTGTCTTATTAAACTGCGATGAAAGCCCGAGCCACATTTGTTTTCTCTTTACCGCTGTTTTATGGAGTGTTTCGCCTAAACGAAATGCAGAAATGAGCCCACAGGCATCCTGTGGTGTAGAGTGATGAATTGAGTTTAAATCTCTTCATCAAATACGTACGTTTACGTTCGTATTGTGAGGAAACGTACAATCCACAGACTCCAGAGACGTTGTTTTTCTTTTTCCTCATGCACATGTGAAAATAAATTAATAAATGTGGAGTTTACATGTGAAGAAGCAGATTTCATGTGATTTAATGAGGCATGTCTGCATCTGGAAATCTTCAGTTGGTGGAAACGTCCAGTTGTTCACATGTGACACTATTTTCTTTATTTCTTTCACAAAATATTAGATCACGTGGAAATTAACGAATATATTTGTGCCATGTTTTGCTTCCACATGTAAAAAAACAACAACACCAAACACGTGAATAGGTAGAAAAAGCTAATTACTTGTGAAAATATCCAGTTCACAGGTGACATGATTTTAGTTTCACGTGTTCAAATTTGTGTTAAAGATTAAAAGAAAGAGACAAAAGTGGTTAAAAATGTGAAGAAGCAAATGTCATGTGATTTTGGGAGCCGTGCTCACCTTCCAAATTAGGTCACATGTGATATTATTTCCTTTTCACACATTAAAATTTGAGTTCATATGAGTTTGTATGTTTATTCACATGTGAAAATTTTAAATGGCACACGTGGAATTTCACATTTTCAACCAGGAAACGCTGGAAAACTCTTTTTCTGATTCTGCTGAAAAGTTCCTTCCTGACCTCACCTTGGAGCCTCTGCTGGGACTCGGTTTGGACAAATCCGTCTCCTCGTTGCTGCTTGACTTGCTGCTTTGACTCGGATGAAACACAGCAGTTGTGAAGTGGCTGACTGACGGGTAAACAAGGACGGAGTTCAGTCGGGGCAACGGTTATGTACAGCAGAGCGGCGGCGTACTTCCAGCGGGGTTGCCCTTGGAGTATCAGGAAGTTTTGTTTGTCACTTTGAATCGTGGACGCACTTTTCAGCCGCGACTTAAAAACAATACCGTCTGCTCCTCAACCTGTCTGCACACATCTCACACAACCCCTAGAAGAGCCCTGTTTGAATTTTTTATGCTTTACAGTACAGATTTGAAGGAAGGCTTTACGTAAGGCTGATCAAATCTCCGGTCAACTGTACTGTAGGTGAAAAGACGGTACTTCTAAATTCAGCTAAACGACTAAATGACAGTTATTTTCCTCCCAGTCTGACCGCCATTATTACTTTATCTTATAATCTATCAGAGTGAACGAGTCAGTGAGTGCGAGAAGAGTCAACTGCTTTTATGTAAAAGTCGTCAGCTGTCAGATTCGTCAAGTTGTTCACTGCTTACGGACGAACAAATTGTTCAGATCTATTCATGGGTTTTTAGCCACATAATAGGAGAGAAAGAGTGACCTTTGCATAATAGCAGGACGAACGCAATTGAAGAAATTACAGCTTCTTTAAATTGTCTCTCGGTCATCGTCGGGGCTTTATTGAGCCCTGATTTGAGTGAACTGCTGCGAGTCCGTCGTCTATTTTTATTCTCATCTCCGCTGGAAATGATCATCGAGCAGCGTGGTCGAAAAAAAACCTCTTATTTTTAACGCAAGACTGAAAGTTTTGAGGCGACCGACTGAATGATTCCATGTTTTGGGGAATCTGCCGGGTAGCTTAGCTTAGCATAAAGAGTAGAAACGGGTCATTTTTTTTTACATTTTGGACCAATGAGCACAATCAGACCGGAAATTGCTTGATACGTACGTAAAGGAACAGTTCAGTTGTCCTCTCGAGCTGGTGCACCCACGTAGACGGGTGCTAGCACTTTTAGCGTAGCAGCTAAAGCTAAGATTTCGGCTTTTTAAAAGGGTGTTAATATCGAAGCTTCTGGAGACTCAGATCAGCTGAATGAGGCTGTTTTATGTCTTTTTTTAAAGTCCTCATCTACTTCAGTTGTTTAGGAGAACGCTGTTTTATTGTGAGGCTCCATAAAATGTTTTTTCGGACTACGAAACGTCACCTGACTTTCCTTCAGCATGGGCGTGTTGGAGATAATGACTGAATTTCCATTTTTGGATGAACTTCTCCTTTAATATTTCTGCCATATAAGACTTATTAATGCTTCGGTTAACCCTCCAACCAATAGCCAAGTTACTCTCAAATTAATTTACCATGTTAAATGTCCAACTGTATGAAAATAGTCCAATGCTTCAAACTCATTTTAGTGTAAAATCCTCTTTTACAGACCGACAGGCTTGATATTTCCTGCTATTTAATGAGAAAGCAATACCGTATATGTCTCCACTTTAATCTAGCTGGCAGCACCCAGCAAAGATACTTTCTATAAATGTCAGTGCACTCTTTTAAAGGAGATTTTAAAATTAGACTGTACGATAGCAGCGGTGGCTTTTCACTAAGAGCTCTTTTGTTAATCGCCCTCTGAGGGACGCTTTCGGTTATCAGACTCCGATCCGGGCCGGCGAATTTACCCGCAGTCACGTCAGTAACTCTAACGCTTCCGCTCCAAACCGCCGCACTGTCTGAGATATTGGATTTATTCAACTTCTTCTGTGTTCGATGGCGATGATCCGATTGCGCGTTTGGTTGATTTAATTTAGCATGCTTGAGACCAGACCATGCGCGGCTGTTGACAGACTATTAAGTCGCGGCGAGGGGGGTGAGGCTGCGCGTGTGATCGCGCGTGTGTGTTTGTGTAAGCTGAGACGGTTCTTCTTCACGTGACATGACGTAGTTAGCTTTAGTAGATTGGGTTGCGAGTGTGCTCAGGGGACTCTGCTCTGCTCGAGAGGGGTGATAACGCGACCTCTCAAACAGCTAATGAGCTCTAACAACCCGACTGATGACGCTCATGCATTAACCAAACCAGCCGGACTCGCCGTCCGCTCGCCTCTCGTCCTCCTCCTTCTATGAAACTGAGTAAATTATGCTAATTAAGCCGAGCAGCTGTCCACGCTCTTAACATCGGGAAGTGTTTGTGTTGGGCCCGCTACGCTCTGCACATTATCCTGCTTTTATAAACCAAGGCAACACATTAGGAGTGACTACACTGACTACATCAGAGTGCATTTAAATTACTTTCAACTTAAAAACTCCAAAGCCTAATCATATATATTAATTAGGCTTCATGCTGTATCTGCTTGTTTTGGTTTGGATTTGGGATCATTTCTAAATTGCTCACAGTCCAAAATAGAACAAATCATACGCCAATTTTTCTTTTTAGGGAAACTCTACAAACACAGCTGATGTTACTGAAGGAGATGATTAACGCTGAAGAATTAAATTAAATCTTTCCCTTCAGTGCTCACTTCACTATCTCAACTGTGAGGATACAAATGTATAAAAATGGCACCAGAATAAATTGGATAGGGGAAGAAAACAATCACGTTTTGGCTTAAAACACCTACTTTTGTCCCCTGAAACACGGCTGCCGATGGTCTAACTTCTCTCCGTAAATAAAGACGGAAATTGTCCCAAAGTTCTCCTTAAAAGCATCCCGTTTAACGTATCAGTGATGTGCAGAAAAGTTTTGCTCCGGCGATCGGGCTGAAATCTGGTTTCAGAACATCTTTGGATCTTCGGTTGTAACTTATTTATGTCGTGTACGTTACGTATCCTCGATCGGTGCCTTGTTTTGTGTGACTGACTGCTCCTGGCGGTGGCGGCGGCGCTCGGGCTCGCTCGCTCGGTGTGGGTGGAGTGGTGCGGTGTGATGAATGGGAGCTGCCCGGTCAGGAGATTTATACGACAGCAGAAGAGGCCGGTAATTGATGGCTCCGTAGTCTTTACAGTGATCAATAGCTTAAACGAGTTAGCAGAGGGCAGTTTAGATAAGCACACAGCGTATTCAATAGTTTCCTGTGATTGTGTCCAAACAGCCAGAAGTAAAGAAACATTCTTTTACTTTCTTTCTTTTGTTTGTCTTCAGTTTGTTCTCTGTTGGACAAACATGAGATATGAGAAGAGAGACGGAGCGAGCGAGAGGAAGATAACGGCGCCGAGATGAAGCGGCACGAACGAGTCGGCGCCACACGCGTGATATCTGTCTTCACTTTTACGTCGACGTGCGATATCTGATATTTTCTTGCATTTCCTGCTCTGGCAAAGTCATAAAAGCAGAGCGAAGGCAGGTTTGAACAGCTGCCTTTCGCACTTCAGCACTTTCAGCAGAGGTGGAAGAAGCATCTAGATTTTCTGCTTCAACAGCAACAGACAACTTATTTGTTTTAACTCATTGTTCTGATGTGAATACTGATGGCACAACGTCCACATATAGACTGGTTCCCTGTAACCGAGAGCGCCAGTTTAAATGTAAATGTACTTAAATTGTTCGACGCTGTAACGATCCGCTTCTCGGGCGCTGCTGCGATCAGCTCGGGCGAACGTATCGCGGCCGAAACGCTGGAGGTTTCCAGAAAAATGAAGGTGGAATCACGGCACAAAGGAAGCTCAAACAAAAACAGGAAGTGGCATCGTTTTCCCCCGGGTTGAGATCCGCAGGTAACGGTGGATCCACTGGAATAACTTTGGAAACTGTACACTGCAAAACAGATGAAATCCAGAAGTACTGAGACGTCAAGCCGAGCGTGCCGGCGCTAAAATCTCCTCCACGAATGCAGTTTATAAAACCCGGTGATGGGTGACACTGATGTGATCCCTTGTGATTTTGTTTTTGCTCGTGGCCCAGAGCACATGTCGGAGTTCCCACGCAGTGCTAACTAATGCAGTCACGTTTGCGTGCGCCGCTGCCAGACGTATAGGATTTAAGTAGCTCGGCGACTCGGAGAGAGAAACGCGGTTGTTAAATATTGATTCGGTCGCCCTCGTTCTCGCCAGCTGTGGCGCCGGGAACGGATGACGGCACGGACGCCCAACCTGTCCCAGAGCCGAGGGTGAAGAATAACCGTCCAATCACGCGGATGTCCACATCAGGACACGATGCCGGTCCTCAGTCCTCAGGGAGACGCCATCAACACAGCTGACCTTTACCCATCTACTGACCTTTGACGGAGTGCAGAGAAGACGCTCTTTCCACCACTTCCCATCCCTTCATCCCCCCCGAGGATGTGAAATTGTTCCATGCTGACAGAAGCTGCTGTGGTCTTTATTCTTAAAGGGAGCCAAACTTGGTAAACAGCATCCTGTATGTAATTAGCTGTTAAGGCAAACAAGGACACGTCAGTTAACGCAATTAAATATTCTAGAGGGTCGTATTTTGTTTCTTTGCTTGTTGGCAGGGCTGCTATTAGAGCAGGAATAGAGTCATTACGAAAACTGCCGCTGTCACTGGATTTCTCGCTCCCTGCTCCACGCGGCCCCGCAGAAAAAAAATGTTCAACCACATCTCATCAGTTTAAATATTTAGTTTTCTCTCGTTAATCACATGCTGCCGAAGAAGCAGCCGAGAAAAGTCCTCGTGCAGAACGTTTTGGCAAGAAATGATAATGGCTGCCCAATTAATTACGAGTCTTGTGAAAGTGAGAACCTTTAACAACATTAAATGTTTTATGGAGGGTTTCAAAAGCCAAAAACCACAAAGGTTGGAGAGCAGCCCAGACGATGCGGTGATCGGGACTCTGGACGCAGTCTGTGGTCGACGCTCGTGATGCACACGTGAGAATAAACACTGTAGAACATCGTACTGCTGAAAGAGAGAAAACACGGGAACAAGAGGAAATCACTTCTGTTCTCCGAATCTCTCAGCGTTTCCCCGGAGATTGGAGCGGCGGCGGCGGTGTCGGTGTCGTGCGTGCAAAAAATATATTGAACATTTCATCTGGAGATTCAAACACGCAGGCGTGAAAATCAGTTATGGACGACACGACTTCTTGAGTCTGTAACTCTTCTGTACTACGATCACTGCAGGTGGTGTTTACGCTGATATGCTGGAGGAGACAAAGCACATCATTTGCAGGACGCGAGGTCATGCCTCCCGTCCGTCCCCCGTGAGATTTATTCCTATGTCATTTGCCAAACAATATTATCTCATGTGTGACCCTGAGACCCCCCAGATTCACTCTGCAGGACGAGAGCGATGATCCCGACTCCGTGCTTCAGTTTTAATATGCGCTCCTCCTCTCTGCAGGTGTGTCGACTGACCTACATATGAAGCGATCATGGCGCAAATTGAAGGTAGCCTACACTGCAAGAAGGCGTCCTCTACTCCTCATCGTTAAGACCTCGTATGTCCTTTTAATCTTTGATTTCTCAGCCATCACACACGACTGAACCACCATCAGAAAGAATGAGCTCGAAGGAAAACATTAAAGTTGTTCTTACTCCCAAACATCGAGGGTGAACGGCCATCCGTCATAGAGAAGTGGGAGACATATCGACTGAACCCAGTCTCGCCTGGAAGGTACTCACGGCGTTGCACTCGGTTGTGCTAATTAAAACGCCACGAAAGAGCTGACAAATGAACAAACAGAGCTGCAGAGAGTCCAGAGCTGCACACTTTCTATCACGACCAACACAAAAGACGCAAAGTTAAAAATCCTCTTTCACGTTCACTGTAATTTATTCTTTCACCATTTGGACAGAGTTTTGATGAGCGGACACAATATATGATGAACTGTACACACACATGAACTCTTTCAGCTTCTTGCTGACAGAAAATATACTGTACATAACCACCTTTTAAGAGAAAAGTAAAAAGTAAAATCGGGGCCTCTTAAAGAATACATTCAGACAGAACCGCTTTGGTCCAGAACAGGGAGTGACCCAAGCTGCTGGCTTCGAAAAAACATACATGGTCACAGCTTAAAGTACATGTATTAGTTGGAAATAAAATCAGCAATATACTTATATACTCTACTAAATACTATATTCAACTCAAGGTGCACAACATTCCTTTATTTCCGTGTCAGTGTCTGAATATTTCTCCGTGAAGATCGCTGCAGCGAGCATCCACCTGCTCGATTACAATCCTCGACAGACGCTGATGGAAAACACACTCGGCCTGCAATTTATTCATTTTTTTTCCCAACACCAGCACCTGGCTGAAGTGTAAATGCAGAGCTGTTATCTGCCGCTGAGGAATCGCACTAGCGCGGCTTCCATGATGAAACACAGCCGCGTCGTCCTCGTGCCTCACGCCGACTTGTCGCCTCCTCGCCTCTGTTTGAAGCCCGGCTCACTGCTTTATATCGACCCAGTCGCCGATGATTCATCCCACTGCAACACGTCAACAAATAACTGAAACGACACACGTTCATACCCACCTGAAAATATACCGGAACACACGCACGCACGCACATTCGCACGGATATGTTATGAAATATATCGACAGCAATCAAATAAATCACCTGTATAAACACACACACATATATATATATACACACACACACAGTATTTACCAATTATAAATTAACATTGTGCAAATAGTCATACATACAAAGTCAAGTTAGTTCTTGCGAAACTCAAAAGATTAATGCAGGCTCGGCTTCCCTTCTTTAAAAATACATCAGAAGCGAACGTACCGCCGCTCGTTCAGCTTCCTTTGACACTCGAACGCTTCACTGGAGAGGGTTTTTGTTAAATTTTTTTTTTTAGGCTGCAGAGTTTTGTTCGGAGATTCCAGAGGCTGAATAATAAAAATAACACTGTCTGTGGTGTAACCGGGCCGCATGCAGCAGAGGTGGCAAGAAGTTCTTTACTCAGTACGTAAAAATACTTGTGTTTAAAAAACAAAGAGGAAAAGTGGAAGAAGAAGAAGTGATTCAACTTCCTCACTCAAGTAAAAAGTAAGTACAGGCTCTGAAATGAAATGTACTGAAAATGAATCCCTCATTTCTACCAAGCTAAGACTGTTAAACTTCAAGGTAGAATCAGTCGGATTTGTCCCAGCTGTTCCTGAACGCACCACAAAGGCAGGCGATTGTTGAGTTTTGGACATTTTTGGTTGGTAAAGCGTCCCGAAGCAGCGACAAAGTGAGAAAATAAGAAAAATCCAGGCAGAGAGCCGCGGAAACGAGACACTAACGCGACTTTTCTCCCCCTTCCAGTCGCCCCCCTCTCGTTAAAACTAAAGTAACGAGCCTGTTTCGAAATGCAGGAGGGAAAAAAAGTAAAACGTTGTCAGAAAAATAAATACTCAAGCAAAGTACAGAGTACAAAGTACAAAGTACGGTAAGAAAGGATTTGCACCTTGTTTCTTCCCACCTCTGGCATGCAGTCACTGATTTTGGCCTTTTTTCTGCACAGTGGATACAGATGTGATGACTCAACGCGGTTTATAAGCGAAGCTCGCTAAATCTGCGCAATCTGCATGCACCACAGCCCATATTCGACGTCGACAACACCCTTTGCTCCAGAGATGAAATGTTGTCTTGAGTCACAGTGTTGAGACGCACGCTTCATGCATGTGTGGCTTTTACAGTTGCTGCGTATTTTTATCCTTTTGATTTGAGTGCATGGTCTCTATCTCTATCTCCCCCCCGAGTGCACCGCTGTGTAGAAATTCAAATAACACGGCAAGAAGCGTGTGAGTCAGGCGACGTCCTGACGAGACGTCGGGGAGAGAATAAACATATTCAATGGCACAGATTTGCAACACATTTACACAGTAGCCCTCAGCAGCTTATTAGCTTATTTATAATTCGTCTCTGGATCTGCTTTTGTGTTAATGTCTGCTGTACGTGTGAGCCAGGAATGACCCGGTGAGAGCAGCTGCCAATATCCAACAGAGCACCGTGGTCACCGCAACGTGTGAGGTGCAGTCAGCAGAGAGCTTCTTCTAATTCTGTACATTTCCATTAAAGCAATAGCAAAGCGACAAAAGAAGAAGAAGAAAGACGCTTGTGTCGCTTGTGTTTGTCTGTGTGCAGTTCAATGTCCAGTTTGTCTTTAAGCTCCAGTACCACAAAACACACATTTGATACACAGCACGAATAAAAGCGGGAGGCTCGGGCGAGGACCCTGTGTCTTTGTTGTTTCCGTTGTTGTTGTTGTTTGAGGTTTTCTTGTTATTTTACATGGCTTATCTGCCTCGAGATGCTCAGCGCGCGTCAGTTTTTCTCTCAGTATCCGACAAGACATCCACAGAAGTCCACTCACGAGCACACATTAGACATTTACGGCGTCGAAACGTCCGCCGCTATTCGCTCTCATGGCTGTGGAGAGGGCTGAGTGCCGCTCCGTCAGGCTGATCTCTCTGACAGATGACTCCGTCAGCCCAGCTCCTCACAGCCACCCGGGGCAGTAAGTCAGAGCCGCGTGAGAGCCGAGCCAAGTGCCCTCCAACTTTATCCGTCAAGTTCTCATTACAGGAGCCCGTCACAGGTGGCTCTCCACGTTCTCTCGCTGGCCCTCGTAACGCTGCACCTTGTCCATGAGGCCGATGTCCTCCACTAGGGTGCAGTTGCTGATGGTTCCCTTGTGCAGTGGCGAGGTGCACCGGTCGTCGTCCTTACTGTGGATCGCGCCGTTGTGGCATCCGGCCACGAGCATGTGCCTCTCCTCGGGCGTGCAGGCCGGGGTGGAGGATTTGGCGATGTCCGGGAGGTGAGGCAGTCGAGGGACGTGGTTCAGCAGGCTGCCCGTCTTCGTGTTTGGGGTATTGCTGTACGTGTGGCGGTACTCCTCCTCGATGTTCCTCCCGAGCTTCCAGCGCTTCCACTTCTTCAGGATCTCGGACTGAACCTGAAGAAGAGGACGGAGAGGAAAGGGAAAAGGAGAAGCTGACAGAGGTGCATTTCAGGGTTGTTCTGACACCGATACAACTGCTCAAAATGCTGGACTATATCAGCTGTTACACAATCCAGTACCACATGATTTATTTATTAGAAACTGGACCCCGCAACAGATTTGTTCCTGCACAAGCAGCCAAAACCCAGAAACAGAAAGCGAGTCGGTATCAGGAATTGTGTTTTGTTCACGCTAACGAGGAGACTCACTTCTTTGTTGACAAAGCAGTACAAGATGGCCACCAAGAGACCCTGTGGAGACAACACAACACCGGGTCAGTACCCGAGATTAACACGATCGTCACAGATACAAAATCAACAACACTTTATTTTGAAGGTCAGCAGGGTGTTTATTGACGTGATGCTATAACGTGCGTCGCAGTTGAGGACGTAAATATAGAATATAATTTTATGATTAATACTTTTAATGTCTTCTGAACACAGTCTGATGATTTATATGATCTGCTGCTCGTTACTTCTCTCTTTCGGCAATCAAAAACCGGCATATAAGCATTAGTTTCATTGTTAAAATGGTCTTATAGAGTTTAATCTGTCTCATGGCTGGACTTTATCATTTTTGACTGCGGCGTTCTGCCTGCGTCCTCGTCTCCCCGCGGCTCGATCAATCCAAGCCAATCTTGTCCCCCCGTTGTTTTCCGCTGTAAATCTGAAAATGTCCCCGCAGCAAAAAGGTCACTGTTGTTATGTCACAGCATGATGCAGCTGGTTAGCGGCACATTATGTTAATATAATCCCCCCTGACACAAATGTAAACATTGCACGTTGCAAAATGCCTGGGCGAAGGGAAACCCAGACGTCTGAACGAGCTTAAACTGAACTTCAGTGCTCTGCTGTCAGTTCGGTGCAGCGCTACTGTTGATTCGGATTTGATTAGGAGATAAATGAACTCTCGGCTGCAGTCGTGCGTCTTCCAATTAATCTCGTTCGACTCGACTGCGAGAACAAAGACAAGCGTGTTTGATCATAACGAGGCATGTCTATCCATCTTCTGTGGCGCTCAGCTCTCTCATCTCTCCCCCAAAACATATTTCATTATTCATTTTTTAATTTTGTCCAAGTGCAGGATAAACAGACGGACTCATGGACCCATAAAATGCCTCAACAGTGTCTCCAGATCCCTGATTCACCGGCTAACGCCAACTCAAACCTGATTCATCCTGTTAGCCTGGAAGCAGGATATTTCACGTTTTCATTAAAGCCGTGTTGTTTGCAAGAAGCTTCGGTTAAGTCCGTCCAACCTGGAAGGAGGAGAAGAAGAGGTCGATGAAGAGCTTGGTGAGACGCAGACCGATGGTGGTCATGGTGGACTCGTCCGTCACGAAGATGAAGACCACCTGATGGATTCCCAGCAGAGGGATCAGAGTCAGCGTCGACTTCGCCAACCTGAGAGACAAAAGAGAGAGAGAGAGAGAGAGAGAGAGAGTGAGAATCTAATCCAAAGACAAAAAAAAAACCCGCTTCAAGATCTGAACTCACCTGAATTTGTAATCCGTGTATCTCATTTGGTGCGCTCGCAGTTTGGACACGAGTATTTTGATGATGTGGACAAAGATGAGGAAGTTGATCTGTGAAAGAAAACGGAGATTCAGTTCAGCCAGAAACGAAGCGGTTGGCGGGATAAAGGAACAGGAAGAGTACGCCGCGCCTTTTGGGCCGTTTGAGCGAACGCAACCTTTAACGTTATTGCACACACACAGCTTTGTTTATCAGGGAGGCCTTCGCGCTACAGCTGACATTTACGAACACAGCGGGGGATGTTTCTGTCATGAAAATCACTTCCAGGACTTTACTACGCGTGACATTCATCTGCAAACGACTGCATGATGAAGGAAGGTTTACCAATATAATCGCCCACGTTGTTTACGACTGACTGCAGCTCTGCTCTGATGTGCAGCCTCGACTCTGGTGGGATCAGGATAAAGAGGGAAACACCGAAATGGGAACCCGGCCCTCCCGTCCCTGCGACAACTCAAACACAGGAATTCCTGCGGGATACAGGCCACTTAGCAGGACGATTAATGCACGGAAAAAAAATGCCAGGATGTCTGCGTAAGCGGGCCGAATTTAAAGAGCCGTGATAAATCGGACTTATATAAAAAGCTCTGAAATGACCTTTTACGGCACACACCTTATGTGATAAACTGTTGTAGTCGGTCGCAGCACAAGAAAAATTCATCTTTCTTTAAAAACATTGGAGTCTGGAGATGTTCCCCCATGTTAGCCCTCCAGCTCAGACAGCCTTTTACACTTCATGAATAAAAGAGACGCGTTTAATATTGTAGAGCGTTTGAATGGAAGAAGAATCGCTGAAATTCAAGAGTGCCGGGGCGAATGTGTGAGGACTTGTTTAACTTATTTGACCTTTGGGATTGAAAAGTTCGGATAAATATGGTGATGTGACGTGAAGGGAGGGATGAGAAGGGGAAATTACCACAACCGCCAGCAGTATCGGCGATCGGATGATCCACCAGTAATACATGTTTATATTTTGCTCCCAGCACCTGAAAAAAAAAAAACGAAAGTTAATAGAGGAAAGATCAGCGCTGCACATTTTATCACACTGTCCCGCAGCTGCTGTGACACCAGAGGCCGAACACGCAGTGTCGCCACGGGGTTTTTTAAAGCTTTACATAACAGAAAGTCCTGCCTTCAAATCCCCCCCCACACGCTGCAGGCCCTCAGAGATCGTATAATAAAGTTCGGGCGCTGACTGTTATCATCAAATATTTAAAAAGTTTTCTAACACAACTGCTGTTCTGACACAGCTTCTATATTTGGCGTCCAGCAGTTTGTGTGAAAACATTAATTTGCAGCCTCGTCTAGTTATTACGTGGTAAATTGACCGTGAGAACGTCTGCCAGCTTTCTAAGATGTGAGGTGCTGCTGAGAGCATGAAGGACACGTCCAGGAGGGAGGACGAAGAGGAGGAGGAGGAGGACGAGGAGGAGGAGGAGGAAGAGGAGCGCTGTGGAAACTTACTCCTGGTTTTCATACAGGTATTTAGACATCACCCAGGGGACGAGGAATATTAACGGGGTACCTGTGAAGAAACGAGAGCAGCCTTTCACACATTTATCTTACCATCATCCAGCAAATACGTTCACACGCACACATATATATATATATATTAATATACGTTCAACGCGGCGGCTGGCTCACCCCAGCCGATGCACAGGTAGATCTTGAAGTAGTTCCTCTCTGTAAACACGGTGATGACCAGCAGGTTGTGGAGGTAGATGCCCTCCACCAGCAGCCAGTAGCTGTTGGCCATGATGCTGTACTGCATCATCACCACGGCGATGCGGCAGCTGACGGTCGTCTGCGAGATATATAAAAAAAAAAGAAAAAAGAAAAACACATGGGAGCTCCTTCTGCCGCCACCTGGGTTCAGGCTTTGTGCTGACGGCCGTGAGATTCAACAGCAGCCGCAACTTTGACTCCGACCTCTCCGCCAGATGTGACCCCCAACACACAAACTACACACTCTACACACTCTGCACACGTCGTTAACCCCTCGATGCTTTCATGGATGATTAGCAGCCGCAATTATGTTCGTGGCTACAATCACCGTTATTATTTCCTATACATACAACTGTGTATTTATACGAGTCATAATCGCGGCTGTGCAATATTTAATAGATCTGATTTTTGTTGAATATTCTGTTATCTGCATTATTTAAACATAATGGCCGCGACGCAGTCTGAGGTCGAGTACGGGCTGAAGAAATGTTCCAATATTAAAAACACAGATTTGCGCGCCGCTGAGTGCTTTCTGGGTTTGTTCTGGAATCGTCCCAGGTTCTGAGGGACTGTGCTGCGGTAGTTTCATATCTCAGCCTTTAATATTACAAACAGCAACACCCCCCCTCAGAATGTGCTGTAGCTCTATTATTAATTATTATTATGAGCACTTATAATAAACTTGATGACAGTTTATAGACTGTTAATAAAGTCTTACGAGTTTCTTGCAACTGTTTACAACATTTGTTGAGTCTAACTAACTTTATAATGTATTCATAATAATGATAATCTTTTTATGTTAAAAGACCTTTTATACAAAGTTTTACAAAGACAGAGTAATCTTATTTCAGCTTATATATATTTATGAAGCCACCAGTGAACCAGAAGTTAAATTAGCTGCTTTAAAACATGTGACGAATAAAGCAAAATGCTCAGAATGTATTTTAAAAACTCAGAAGAAAGTGAAGGACGACTTTCAGTAGCGATGTTATTTAGCGAGACTGAAACGTTATCGGGATCGTCGTCCTCTGATGATCCGCTGTTGGTGTTAAAACCCTCGTTTGTGACTATTTATTTCCCTTTTTAATTAATCCCACAAGCGGAAGCTGGAAGATAAATGCAGGGTGTTAAAAATGAAGAGCCTCTTTCTCAGACGACCCTCCCCGTAGCAAAAACAAAACTCACATAACCCTCTAATAATATCTCTGCAGTCCTTCTGCTGCTGCCCTCTAGCGCTCGTTGCCGAGCGGCGGATCGGTACTGACCCCGTTGTTGACCAACAGCTCCACTGGAGGCATGGACGCCTGGGGGAATCCCTGCTCCTGGTCCCTGCCCAGGTCCTGCGATGTGATGTTGGTGGCCTCCAGCAGGGCGTCTTTAATGAGGATGGACAGCGCTCGCAGAATGAAGGAGGCGAACAGGTTCATGTGGATGTTGTTCCTCATGCAGTGCAGCTTCCTGATAAACGGCGGGACAGATTCTGTGATCAATACGACCGACAGCTTTACATTTGTTTATTCCAAGTTTGAGCCGACTTATTGACGTGGCAGGAAAATGTCATTTTAAACTTTTATATTAAGTTTTAATTAGCGCCAGGCTAGCTGTTCCCCCTGCTTCCAGTCTCTGTGCTAAGCTAAGCTAATAGACCACATTCACACAGCGGCCATTTTCACTGCGTGCTGATTGATCTGCAGCTGGATAACGATGGTCAGGAGTGACATGGGGTCATATTTTAATGTAAAACAACACATTTGATAACTGATAAACTCACATTAGACAGCTAACAAATGCACGGACCACTTTATAACCAACAATCTGTTTATTTACTTATTGAAGGGATTCATCCTGGATGTAATCAAACATTAGCTAATGGGTTATCAAATATGTTGTTTTTCTCAGATGTCCCTCGAGATTTTCACTATCCATTCATCAGATTTTCTACCTTTGTATGATTTGCAACCCAGAACACGGAAGTGTCACATTATCCCAGCAGTCAAGCCTCCCACCCTGAGCCGAGGACGTTACATAAACCCAAAATGGTTCGGCTATAAAATCACCCGGTCCTTCGTGTCATTAGGCACAAAGAGCCTTTCTGCCAACCGAGGTTGTGACATTCAAAAGCAAACTTTTACCATTTTACAGGCGCTTCTTTTACTCTGTAAGCTTATGGGAAAAAAGTATTTTTGGGCTGCAACGCATCACGTCACTTTGTAATTACACGTTTTAGCCACTACGAAAGTTAGCTTTAATCTCCTGAGCGTAAAAATGGCCGTCGTGTTAATATGAGATGGGATTGTGTCCTCGTACTTCCCCTGCGTTTCTCAGAATTGAATTCAAAATGAAAATCATTATTACCTGAAGAATATGAGGATGCCAAGCGCCAACACCAAAGCCACCAGTGATAAGGAATAGCCCACCGTGTACATGACCCGAATATGACTGTAATACTGCTTCAAATGAGAACAAACACACACACACACACACACACACACACACACACAAAAGGACTTTAGACTCGTTGTCGTTACGTGAGAAGATACGTAATCAGTTTCTTATTTGTTTCTCTGATAGAAAAGAAGAACAAGAGACTCCTCTCACCTCACTTGGATCACTAGAGTCGCACTCGCTGGTATTTTTCATGGTCACCCACTGGCCGTTTGCATCACATTCCTGATACACCATGCCGTGCTTAACTACACACACACACACACACACACACGCGCGCGGTCTCTGTGATTTACTGGAAAGTGCAGTCATCACGGACAGCTGTCTGTCTCTGCAGGATATTTTAAGTTACTCTGCATCAACAACCCCTCCCACATGTCTCTTACCTTCATGGTGCCAGGGCAGATACCACGGACACGACACGCTGACCGTGGTGTTCGGGAGTCCGTCGGGCCAGCAGGCGTAATTGTCAAAAGTCCTGTTGCACACAAGACCTGAGGACGGAAAACATCATGATATATATGTTGGATTGTTCCCTTATACTCTGTGTATACAGATTGGAGTGGTCGGGGAAGTAACATGTCTTTGAAGTGATGTTGGTCATTATGGTCTATGTGGCCTGAGACATCACAGACTTTCATCTTGACTTCAGAGCCCTCCGTCGATGACCTGCTGGTTATACCTCAACTTTCATCTTCTCAACAAAGGATATAAACAGTTGTGGTTGTTAGTGCGCAGACATATCAGCGGCTTGGTAACAGAAACACGTCCTAATGGCCTGTTCTGTCTGTTTCAAAGACAAACTCATGGCTGTGATCTCAGCCTGCTGTCTCAGACCTTATATCTCATAGCAAATTAAGAAACTCTTAACTGTGAACTTGATTATTCTTAAGCATTAATTGAGGGAGGAGATGATATAAACTATTTCATACACGGTCTGGGAAATGTAAAGCTTACAAGAAACAGGCTAACATTGATGTTAAGTTCTCGAACAGGCTAATATCTCTGTTAGTTTCTAGAAACAGGCTAGGTGTTAATTTCCTTTACAGGCTAACAGTGTTAGCTTCTTCAACAGGCTAACATCAGTGTTTACTTTTAGAAAAAGCTTTACATCGAGATTCTGAACTTCTTCAAAGGTTATCATTAGTGTTAGCTTCAAGAAACTGGCTAACATCGATGTTAGCTTCTTACACAGGCTAACATCTCTTTTAGTTTCTAGAAACAGGCCAGGCTAACATTGGTGTTAGCTTCTTCAACAGGCTAACATTAGTGTTAGCTTATTCAACAGGCTAATATTGGTGTTAGCTTTTCCAACAGGCTGACTTCAGCTTATAGCTTCTTCAACAGGCTAACATTGGTGTTAGCTTCTTCAACAGGCTAATATTAGTGTTAGCTTTTCCAACAGGCTGACTTCAGCTTATAGCTTCTTCAACAGGCTAACATTGGTGTTAGCTTCTTCAACAGGCTAATATTAGTGTTAGCTTTTCCAACAGGCTAACATCTCTGTTAGCTTCTTCAACAGGCTAACATCAGTGTTAGTTTTTTCTACAGGCTAACTTT